>JAVSBS010012490.1:0-32374 GCA_033124195.1 Coracias cyanogaster | reverse complement strand
ATCAATAGATGAGGGCTGGGTGTCAAGAAGAAAGGGGCAACCTCTTGTCACTTGTGCCCTGCGATAGGACAAGGGGCCATGGCTGCAAGCTAGAGCACAGGAAGTTCCAGCTCACCATGAGGAGGAACTTGTTTACTGTGAGGGTTCCAGAGCACTGGAAGGGGCTCCCCAGAGAGGTTGTGGAGTCTCCTTCTCCGGAGACTTTCCAGACCCATCTGGATGCGTTCCTCTGTAACCTGCCCTAGATTCTATGATCCTGCTTGGCAGGGGGATTGGACTTGGATGATCTCCAGAGGTCCCTTCCAACCCCTAACATTCTGTGATTCGATGATTTAGTCCATCCCCTCGATAGCAGCTCCAGTTAGAATGGCTTGCTCAGTTCTGGTTTGTGTTTCTTCAAGAAGGAAGATTCCCCATCACCTGAGACCTGCGCCAGTGTTTAACAATCCTCGTAGCTTTGGGTTTTGGTTTTTTTTTCCATTCTTTTATGAGCTTTAATTTATTCTGTTCCAAATTGAGTCTGCTGCCTCTTAGCCACTGGGTGAAAAAAGTGCACCCCCATCTGCTGAGTCCTTGCAGGAGTACCTCTAGGTGTGTCTTAGTCATACAAGAAGAGAAGCAAGGAAAGTTGCATGATAAGGTGGCTTCTACCAGAACAGGAAAAGAGAATAACTAAAGTGCTGGTGCTACTGTCCATGCTTTTGCCTTTCTGATGCAGCTTCATGCTGTCGCTGGTTGGAATACATTAGGAAATTTATTGAAAGCGGGTTTCTTTCAAGCCTCAGAGAAGGTACCAGAACAACATCTGTGTGTGCTGATGTTGTTCAGTGACACTTGTCACTGAAAGGGGTGCACCAGAGGACACAGACAAGTAGACTTGGGATACTCTTTGAAACCAAGATAGTAATTTGTTGGCCCAACTAACTGAATTTTAAGCCAGATTTGGGAGGTAAACTGGAAATACAAATGGTATAAAAGGCATTTCTTTATTATTCTTTTTCCTCCCTCCTTGGGCTGTTTCAGAAAAGTTTTGAGCAGATGTCTTTTCTATGCCATAGAATCACAGAACTGTCTTGGTTGGAAAAGACCTTTGAGATCGAGTCCAGCCATTAACCCAACACTGCCAAGTCCATCACTTAATCATGTCCCTCAGCAGCACATCTCCACGGCTTTGAAACCCCTCTGGGGATGGGGACTCCACCACTGCCCTGGGCAGCCCTTACCGGCTCCTTTTCAGCCAATCAAATGCATATTCAAGGGTCATGTTGCATCTTCTCATGCAGTGGTTGTATCGCTCCTTTCTCCTCTCTCAACACCGTGTAGAATTTCACCTGTCAGGCTAAAGGCAGAATCCTTCACAATGAATAATGGCATTGCAATTCTGCCACTGAATGTGTGCCTTTCCAGGAAAAATGCTAATGTTTTCACCAAGTCCCCCTTTTAAAAAGATTACTTTTTGCACCTTCCTACCCACCCATGTTAATATTGATGGTATTCTTCTTTTAGCCATAGAATCGTACTCCTTCGACGCTTAAGTTCGGCTTAGGAAGGCAGAACTGTTGCGTCTCTTCCCTCTTGATTGGTCACCTTTTATAAATTCCATTGTCTTAAAATGTTCTTTTTCCTGCGTGTTACAGTTGCAGTGCTGTGAGGAGGTTGTGTTTTAGTGACTGGGGATGTGAGGACAGCTATTGCCTTTGTGTGTCTCTTCAGGCAGGTGAGCTGGGGACGTTCCATTTGCCCCATTGTCCGATGACTTGGATTTCATTGTCAGTGTTGTTACGTGGCAGTCGTTTGGCGTGCGTGTGATCTGGAGGGTGTGAGGAGATTGCAGATTTTCCTGTGACTCTAACAGCGAATGATCCCGTAACTTGGTGCTGTTTTCAGCCCCGAAAGCGCCCCTCAGCACCGTGCGGCTGGTCCATGAATGCTTGCAGCAGTTGGCGACTTTTGTGCCATCTGGATCATGCATCCTTTCTTCTTGATTACCTCGTCTTCATTTCACGGTGATTTGGTAGTTGAAGTCAAACAAATATGGAAAAATTCGGTATTCTATTGTTGTAGGTGCGTGACACTCAGATGAGACAAATGTGTGTCTCTTCTAGAGGGTGGCAGAGCGAAAACTGGCGTGGAAAGCTACAGGGGGACACTACAAAACCACTAATGGAGGCATGGGCAGCGGGCTCTGAGTTGTCACAATTCCCTGAGAGCTGTCCTTAGCATCGCCCAGGGTGTTGCAAGCCAATCCGTTCATCATTCCTCAGGCTCCAGCGTGCTGCCTGGGCTGTGCACCTTGTGCTTGCACGGTTTTGTGAGCGGAGCCGGGATGTGCTGTCATGGGCCACTATTGGCAGCGGTATGGCAAGCCGTGCTTTCTGGAAGAAAGCTTTTTCTTGTGTAGCAATACTGTTAGAATGGGTTCTGAAGTGATTTTGCCCAAAATATTTTATACTGTTTGTTTTTCCCTGTTACTAAACCATTTCTAGTTTAAGGTCCAAATTAAAGATTCTTACACTAGTTTTGTCCCACTTGTTCCATTCAAACAATTCATCTGGTTGTTTTCAGTCTGATCTCCATGTTTTTGTACTGTTTGATGGTGGTGTTTCCAGTTTTTCCTGGGATATTCCAGAAAACTAATTTTCATATACCTGGAATCACTGTTTTTGAAGTCATAATTGTTGCTGTCAACTAATCAATAATTCTTGAATGTGTTATGATATAAAACGATCTGTTTGATGAACCTGAATTACTGAGCTCTGTTAGAGGGGAAAAGTTAATTGATGCTGATACTTCGGAAGTTATTTTGCAAAAGCTGAAAATTGAACAGTCGCTCTAGACCAGTGCTTCACAATGAGCTTGAAATGGCACATTTCGGACAAGGGCTTCTGCTCTGAAGCATCTGCTCTGAGTCAAAAGTGACATTATTTACGTGTGTCTGAGCATGCTGCAAAATCACTACATCAGCACTGCTCACCTGATCCCTCGATTTTTCAGCTAGCAGATTGTTTAGTTTTGGCCGTTCAGTACGGCAGCAGTATTCCAGGGAATGCTGTGAGGATGTGACTGATGCAAAATAATCTCTGACTTTGGGAGCGTTTTACAGCAACATCTATTAGAGTGGGTTGTTGGTTTTATGCCTCACTAGAGTGGGGAGCGTAGCACAAAGCAAGGGCAAGAAAAAGGGAGACTCCAGCTCTGCTCAGAGAAGTAAGTGGAATACAGTTCATGCGTTTTGATGGTGTCAGAGGGTATTTAGTGACATACGCTCTCCACCCCTCACTCTGCTCTGATTTCTGCCACCTGCCTGTTTGGAGCAATGATCTTTCAGGCTTGAACTCTTCAAATCCCTCAGATTTGGCAGTACTTGAGAGTTTTCCCCGTTTGCTTTGTATCAAAGGATTGCTTTTTACTTGCATTTCATTTATTCCTTTTGTATACTTGTTCATAATTTAGTAACGGTTGTAAACATATCACCAGGAGATGGAGCTGATGGCAGAGAGCATGAGATCTTTTCCTGGTGCGCGCCAACTATTATCAGGAGGTTCTGTGTGGTTTCCTAAAGTGTATGGATGTTCTCTAGCTCTGTATCTACTGAGACTCAGGCTGTAAAGAAGCATCAGAAGAATTAACTGATTATTTGATACAGAAAATAATCAGAACTTTGTTGCAGTTTAGTACCTCCATACACGTACGCTTCTTCCAGGTCTCCTTTCCCTCTAGACACTCACTAAGTCGTTGCCAGCTGCTCCTGGTAGTGTCCTGTATTTCAACAGGGTCTTAATTTGTGCTGGTTCTTCAGTCACCTTAAAAGCGTGTTCTACACCCGTATGTACACAGGAAAGGGTTTTTAGGGTTTTAAAGTTTTAATCTGTTCTTTCAGCAGGCATCATGTAAACAAATGCTTTCTCCTGTTTTCTTTTTTATACATACCTACAGTATTTTTCCTGAAATGCGATTTATTCTGTTACTCAGTTTAACACTGGAACTGTTTTTGATTTCAGTTTAGTTCCTGGCCTGTTCTGATGAGTAATCAAGTGTTTCTTTCATCTAGAAAGATTGTTGTGTTTATGAATTGATTATCTTTCTTCAGCAGCTAGATTGCTCAGTGTGACTGCTTGTTCAGAGTCTTCAAAGCAAGAAGAATTCTGCCATTTTTTTACCCCCCTGTTCCTCTGGACCACTTTATGCTGTCAAACTAGGGGGGGATTAGGTTTTTCTGGTGTGTGGGGAGGGATGGTTGGTTGGATTTTCTTAAATCTTTCTCCACCTGCCATTTAATTATACAAGATTAAGGAGTGAACTATAAAAATACATTTTTCCTAAGCACCCAGGGAAGACAAGCTATTTTATAACAAGCTAAGAACCACGTCATTGCTAAAATAGTATTTTTTTTAATGTCAAATATGAGAATTACTTTGGGATCATTTTGGCAGAACTGATTGCAGTGCGAAGTGTTTGGGGGAAATCCAATGTTTTTCTTGCCTTATTGCCAGAATAAGTTGATTTCTCCCCTTCCCACCACTTCATTTTATTACTGACAATAGTCTGCTGAACATTTTAAAATGGTCTTCATTTGCAGACTCATCAGAACTGTGAACTTGTAAATAACGTTTCAGTGGTGTGTGATTTTAATGCATTATTGGGTTTAATGCCTTTTTGTTTATATCCTAAAGTTCAGTTTAGATCTGTAAGCAGAGAACATCTGAGAGAATGGGGCAGGAGAGAAGAGAAAGCATAACACTTAGAACAGTAAAATGCCCGAAACCAGCCAGCCCACAAGCAAACAAAACTAAGAAGAAAAGGTTCTGCCAAACTCTTGCAAAGGCTGTATCGTGTGTGGGACAGCTTCCTGAGCAGGACTGGGACCTGGTGGCCTCTCTGCTCCCTGGCAGTGTGCTTCCTTCATGGGACAGAGCTTTATCTGCCTTGGCTTTAGTTCTATACTAGGACCAAATCCTATTCATAGCTATATATAGAATGGCCTTTCTTGTGTAACTATTGCTTCTATTGCTCTCTGCACCAGAAGAATAGAAGGTGGTGTATTTAATAGAACCTTCTTTTCAAAGAATTCCAGAGCTGGTCTTTGAGGCAGAAGATGTGCAAGTTTAACTTCTGTACCAAGCAAATCTGGAGAAACTATGAAAAAATAGTTATTACATATATATTTTTAAATATGGTATATTAAGAAGAACCAGTGTAGAGGTGACCTGTTGATAACTAAATTGCACGTTTTTGGCAAGGCTCTCCCACAATCACTTTCAGAAAAATGAAAGTTTGCTGGGGTAAGAGAAACCGTTGTTTTGTGAATTTGTAACTCCATAAAGGAATAGAAAACCATGAATATATGGTTATTTTTCATAATAGAAATAGGGTAATGCAACAATTCCTCTTATTCTGCTGAAGGAACTGTGCTGGGTCTTGTGTCATTTGTCATAAGAATATATTATCCAGAAAGCAGTCTCTTGAGTTTTTCTGAATGCAATCTGTACAGGAAACTTCAGCATTATACTTGCTTCTAAATAATCCTGACATAATCATTACATTTTAAGTGGGTTTTTTGTGCACTTCTCTAACATAGGTAGGAGTGAAGGAATGTAGACATGGGTACATATTGAGGTCTGGGAAGAGGTCGTCCTGGGGTCAGGTAACGGGTAAAATAAGATCTGAATGGCACTAAATGAACCTGTGCGTGTAGCGTTGCATGAAGATACGGCTCTTTGTGGGACTCGGTATAGTAGAATCACAGAATCACTTAGGTCGGAAATGACCTTTAAGATTGAGTGCAACCATAACCCTATTCTACCAAGTCTGCTGCTAGATTGTGCCCCTCAGCAGCACATCTGCATGGCTTTGAAACACATCCAAGGATGGGGACTCAGCCACTGCCCTGGGTAGCCTGTTCTAGTGCTTGGCGATGCTTTCGGTGAAAAAATGTTTTCTTATGTCAAAACTGAATCTCCCTTGGTGCAACTTGAGGCCATTTCCTTTTGTCTTATCCCTTGTTTCTTGGGAGAAGACATCAGCACCCACGTGTCTATAACTGCCTTTCAGGGAGTTGTCGAGACCAAGGTCTCCCCTGAGCCGCCTTTTCTCCAGGCTCAACACCCCCAGGTCCCTCAGCTGCTCCTCACCAGACTTGTGCTCCAGACCCTTCCCCAGCTTTGCTGCCCTTCTCTGGACTTGCTCCAGCCCCGCTAGAGTCCTCTTGGAGTGAGACCCAAAACTGACCCCAGAATTCAAGGGGCGGCCTGCCCAGTGCCCAGTCCGGGGGACAATCCCTGCCCTGGTCCTGCTGGCCACACAACCTCCCAGCTGGATTTCCCCGTGGCTGTGGTGGCAAACCCTTCCCGGTCCCCTCTGCCAGCACACACCCTTGTGCAGGACAGCGTTGGCCGGCTTGTTCCCAGCCAGGGACTCTTTGGAGAGATGCTGGTGGCTCTCGGCAAGGCACTCCACTTCAGCCAGACGGGCGTTCAAGGCCATGGCCGGGTGATTGGGGTCTTGGGTCATGTTGAGGTACGCAGCCCTCCGCAGCTGCTCCTCGATCACCAGGGCCTGCTCCAGCAACTGGGAGGTACAGGAGGGGAAGGATTCAGGATGTATCAGGTCTCTCCTGGACGAGCCAGCCCCATCCTGTGCACCGTGCTGCAGAGCCTGTGAGCTCCTGGGACCAAGCCCCAGCTGCCAGGTGCCTGCTCTCCTCCGGTGACCACGAGCCCCTCACAAAGCCTGCAACCACTCCCAGAAAGTGCTGGCGAGCTCCTGCTGGCCTTTGGGACACGGCTCTGGTCCCCCCCACCAGTAAGGACTCACCAGCCCTGGACCTGCAACTCGCCTTGAACCGCCGGGCAAGGAACTTGTTCTTCATCTCGAGGTAGTTCCCCTTATGTATCTCTGACTTGAACGGCTCGTTCAGGATCACGTAGCGTGGATCGTTCTGGATGTCCTGCCAGCGGGCGTAGCCGTGGCTGGTGTAGAGGGAGTGTTAAGGGAAGGACTGGCCAGTCGATGGCACACCCACCACCCCTCACCCTCCCTGCTCGGCACTGCCCCATCACCCCAGCCCCACGCCCCACCGAGCCTCCCTCGCCGCCCCGCGCCCACCGAGCCAAAGGGTACGTGACAATTCCTGCCAAGAGCCAGTAGTCGTGTCGGCGGTGCCAGATGTCGTAGATCTTGCCGGAGGAGATGGCAGCTCTCTCCTCGTTCTGCCACAGCGTGTGCAGTTCTGCGGAAGCAGAAGCGAGACAGCTCGGTCAGGCAGTGGCGCTGCCGGGGTCACCGCACAGAGCACCGGGCAGTGCTGGGGACGCGGCACAGGGTGAGCGGGGAAATCTCCCGGGCAGCTGCGGGCACAGCTCACGGCCACGGCAGCTGGCTGCGAGCAAAGCATCATCCTGCCCACAGCCTTCTGGTGCGGTGCGCAAGTCTCACACAGGTTCAGAACCTCGGTGCGTAAGCTCTGCAGCAGCGGCCGGTGCCGCCTCTGTTGCTCTTACCTGTAAAGCCGCCGTCGGCAATGTTGAACATGAATCGGAAGTTCATGTTTCTGTCATCCTTCTTTCCATCCTCCTCTTCCTCTTTGTCACCGTTTTGCTGAGCCTCACTCTGCTCCTTCTCCTCTGCCTTGGCCTCCTCTACTTGGCAAACACAAAAATGGAGCCTGCCCAACCATATTCTGCCAGAAGATTGACCAGTGCCATCCTTGCCCCATCAGCTGCCAGAGGAACTCCCTGCTAAAGACACTGTTGGAGAAGCCACCACAGCAGCCGAGCATCTGCCTCTTTGGCAGGCCCCAGTGTTTGCATGGCAAGTGCAGGCAGCACCCACCATAGCAGGGTCTTGTTCCCACTCGCGGCTCCTGAGCATCACCAGAAGGTGAGCCCCGGCTGCTGTGGGTGCTGCTGGCTGTCCTCGCCATCACCCCATGACATTCTCCCTCACCTCAGTGTCAGGCACCTGCCTTGCTTTGGAGACCCTTCACACCGCTCCCACTCCAAAACCTCCTCACACCTCACCTGGTTTGGCTTCTTTGTCCTCCCCTTTCCCTGGGCTGCTGTTCAACTCTGGCTTCTCTGAAGGTTTCTCCTTCTCTAGAACCCCCTCATCTGCAGAACAGAATGGGACGTGAGAAAAGCTTGACCTGAACAACGCGCTTCAGGGGACAACAATACCTTGTCTGGACAGACTTGCTTTTTAGGGTAAAGTGATTGTATTGTCTGTACAGTCAAGGCATTTGAAAAACTTCAAACAGAATATTCTGCATTTTATCAAGAGAAGTTAGTTCTCCCTTTTCCTTGAGATATCTAGAGGAACATCTGGCTAGGACAGAGAATGTCCCCCAGAATGAGCATTTCTCATAATTTACAACCTGGAACTGTTGCTTTTTGAGACACACCTTTCACCAGGGGCTGGGGAGAAGGCTCAGCCTTTTCACTCTCCTCCTGCTTCTCTTCCCTCGCTTTCTCCTTGCTGTCGCAGCTTTCTGGGTGCTCTTCGCCCTCCACCTTCTCGGCACTGGCAAGCACCTTAACATCAAGCGCCCACACCAGATCAGCCCAACCTTGCCCCTTCCTCGGGGAGTGCTCCAGGGTTCTGGACAGACCACAAGAAGGCCTCCCAGCAGAGATGCTGAGAGAAGCCATCCCCACCCTACCTGGCTTTCAGGCACCTTCCTGGTCTTCTGCTCCACTTGGTCCTTCTCCTCCTGGAACCCGAGCTGCATTTCTGTTTTGTCTGTAGGAACAGCAAAGCAAGGAAGCTACTGAACGGGGCCCCAGAGAGCTGCGCACCTGCCAGACCTCCTGGTGTCCTGGCCCACCGCCCTTCCCAAGCCAGCACAAAGCCACCGTCCCCAGGAAGCCTGGAGGCACACCTACCTGCCAGGGCCGCAGGTCCTGTGTGCACGTGTGCTGGGCTGGCTGGGACAGGGGTGTTAGGATCTGAAGACACCATCTCACCGCACTTCTTGCTCTCCAGGCCCTCAAGGATCAGATCTGGGGTGCTGTACTTCCCGTTGACGTGCTCAAACTCCTGGACCTGCAGCAGACAGACACCACGACGTCAATCACAGCAGAGGCGTTTCCAGCCCGGCGCTGCAGAGCCGGCGTGTCCCGGCTGCTTCACCCACAGCTTCCCACGGTGCCAGGATCTCTACACCCGCCTGCCAGGGACACTGCAGCTCCAAGACCCAACAAGCCTCCAGTGTGACTTCTCTTTTTGACCAGCCAGACTGTCGAATACCTGCTCATCCCTCCCAGAGAACGGGTTTGAAAGGCAGTTTGTGTTACCATCACCTACACATTTACGACAAAAACAGTGAGTCCAGAAAAAAGCTGGGGACAGACTTTCTAGCAGGGCCTGTTGGGACAGAACAAGGGGTGATGGTTTTAAACTACAAGAGGGAGATTTAGACTAGAGAGAAGGAAGAAATCGTTGATGATGAGGGTGGTGAGATCCTGGCCCAGGTTGCCCAGAGAGGTGGTTGATGCCCCATCCCTGGCACCATTGCAGGTGAGGTTGGCCATGTGGTCGGCCATGAGGTTGGCCATGAGGTTGGCCATGGCTCAGTGCAGGGGGGTTGGACTAGGTGACCTTTAAAGGTCCCTTCCCACCCAAATCAGTCTGTGATTCTATGATTCTATGAAAAAGGGATGTACACTGGGCCTACAAGATTCAGTTGGGATCCCTGGTGAGAGATGTTCGGCACCCAGCGAAACCCGCAAGTCTCCAGAACGCGCCTGATACAGCACATTGGAAATTTTACTCACCTTCTTCCTCACTAGTGACATGACTCCTATCCGAGTCAGCACGTGCTGGCGTGACAGCCCTTCCCGGGGAACGCCATCCGCAAAGGTTTCAGCACCGTCTGCCCCAGGTTCACAGAGATGCCTCATGAAGAGCGAGACGTAGGCCCTGCGGAAGGAAGGAAAGCCAGATCTCAGTCCAGCTTGGCCCACGGGCTCTGTGCTGAGCTGAGCACCCTCCGCCTGCTTTCACCCGTGGGCAAAGGCAGAGTCGCACACCCAGACTAAGATTTAGTGAGTCCTAAAGCGAACGACAGCAGCCCTCTCAGATGAAACAGGCGTTGCCTCCCCAAAAAGAGCCCTCAGTGAGGGTGTGTGGGCACTCGGGCTCCTGCTGCCCAGCCGGCTTTGTCGCAGCAGAGCCCTGAGGAGCACGGCAGACATGGTGACACAGCGAGACAAGGGGGTGACCAGAGTTCCTCCCGAACGCAGGAGCTAAGCACTCACTGCCATCAGCCAGAGCCTGAGGCAGACCTGGCCCTGCCTGCCCAGGGCCCCGTACCTGAACTCCTTCTCGCTCTTCCCTCGCAGGTCCCGGACCAGCCAGTGGGAGTTGAAGGCGTCCTGGGGCGGCATCCCCCAGCGCATGATAGCGTTCAGGAACGCCTTGCGCTGCCGTGCATTGAAGCCGAGAACCTGGGGGGAGCAGGGAGGCGTTGCCAGGATCACAACGCAGCCTCTCGGAGCCTCGTGGCTGTTACAGGCATGTTGGGCCAGGACTAACACGCTGGTGACCCAGCACAGGGTAGTCCAGCCCGCGAGCCCAGGGCAGCCCTGGCACAACCACACCAGCCGTGCTCCAGCTGAGGCTGACGCTCACCTCGATATTCCCCCCAACTCTTGCCAGCAAAGGAGGGAGAGGCTTGTCCCTGTCACTCTTCAGCTGTCTTCGGGATTGTCTTCTGCCACCTGGAGTCAAGCAGCCTCAGTGATGGACAGGCCCAGGCAGGGAGGAAGGACGGCCAAGCTGTGCCCCAAGCTCCCTCCCAATGTGAGCAGAACCTCGCAGAGCAGCAGCCCAGACCTTCCCCCCATCCCGCTGCCACCCCAAGCCAGGCACGGGGGTGCCACGGCCATTCCTCCTGCGCTCCCCATCATTCCACCACGAGGACCAGACCAAGGTCCTGCAGAGGCTGGTGAAGGAAGCAGCCAGCTGCCTTCCCTGCCCTCCTCACCTGGCAGGCCAGTGGGGTCACCTCGCCCTGAGCGGAGGCCCAGGAGCATGGCAGCCCCTCCACCCAGAGGTTTCTGCTGCACCCGAGTGCCAGGGGCTTCCCGCAGAGCAAAATCCCATGGAGTATCAAACACATTAACTCACTCTGACCTTCTGGCCTCTCTTCAAAGTCTTCATCCTCATCCTCGGAGCCAATGGAGTACTCTGACTGGTTGTCAGAGAGCTCGTCCTGCCACTCTGCAGATCACAAGAGAGGCCAGGTTAGAAAAGCACCTGAGTAGTGGGGCCGTGCCCAGGAGGGACTTGCAGGACAGGCGAGAGCCTGCCCACAGGTGTGACCAGCATCCGCTGCCGGGCAGCAGGCGAGGAGGACACCACAAGTTGCGCAGCTCCTCAGAGCCAGCCCACAGGGGCTGCTGCCCACCTCGAGCCCGGCCGGAGCTGAGCCGCCACGGTCTTACCTTGGTCCTCCTGGGAGGTGTCGTTGTAGTTAACCTGCTTGCGGATTCTCTTCCCTTTCCCCAGGTTCCTGGCCAGATCTTCCTGCTGCTGCTCATAGTGGTGCCGCAGCAGCTTCTCCCAGTAGTCAGGGTCCACATTCTCCTCTTGCTTGATGATCTCACGTTCCACCTCCTCCTGCAAAGCAAGAGACAAGAGGCTCAAGATGGGGCAGCCCCAGATGCGCCCGCTTCACCTCACTGCCCATCCTCCAACAGCACTCCAGGGAAGGCACCGAGCCGCTGGCTGGCGTTTGGCTCCTGGGTCTTTGCCCAAACATACTGACCTTGGTGCAAGGCTGTCAAAGGGCCGAGACAACCTCCTGCCCAGCAAGAGCTCCTCTGAGCACTGCCATCCATCCCACCCTGCAGCGCCCATGTTCACATTGAGGGGAAAACCCCAGATCTGCAGAGACCCCCAGAGCAGCAGCCTGCCGTCGGCTGCATCCATGGATGAGGGACATCAGTCAGAAAAAGAATCGGCAGCAGCACAGTGCTGGAGCAGTGCCCTGCCTGCTCCCAGCCCGCCGGGGAAGGGCCTTCAGGACGGACGGCACCTATGGATGCTTTGATGGAAATGAGGGACAGAGCCAATGGGCTGCATAGGACAAAGACAACTGTGCTTCCTCTGCCTGTGGCCAGTCCCATCAGCCCTGGGACCCCGGCTCTGGAACCATCGGAAGCAGTCACAGACCCCTGCCCCACACCAAAACACTCGCGAGAGCTGGAAAGGGAGTGGGAGGAACACCGAGGGATGTACAGAGAGGTGCGATTGTAAGACATGATACTGATGACATTACCACACCGTCCTCTTCTCTCACAACATACTGGGCCACTTTAAAGGAGCTGAGATACTCGTTCATGTTCTGCAGCTCTGTGTCATCAGTCGCGTCCTGGTTTCGGTCCAGAAGCTTCGAGATGGCAGCGTCATCGTAGTGGATCACACTGCTGTCATCCACGTCCTTATTGTCACCTAGAGAGCAAAGCAAGGGGAATAGAAGCACCGATTGCCCGCTCACAGAGCTCAGGGCGGGTGCTGGGCCAGGGAGGAGGATGGGTCGCCCAACACCCAGGGGCTACACACCTGGTGGGGTGCCACCGTGCTTTTTTTTCATGCCAGGGGTCACTGCACCCCCTTTGGTTGACAGCGTGTCAGAGAAAGGGGTGACAGCATCCGGCATGGCGATCCGCTGTCCCTGCGACACCATGCCTGCAGAGGCAAGCAGAGAACGAGCCCAGCAGCTCGGACAGAGCTTCGCCTTGCGCAGAGCATCCCCAGCACCTTCCTGACCTCACCTTCCACATCATCCTTGAAGAGCTCTTCTGTCCCAAACTTGAGGATGTCATCCAGCTCCTGCTTAGTCATGGAGCCCGACTTGGAGCCGAGCCCTGGGCGGACAACCAGGTGGGTGAGCATCATCTTCCTTTTGGCCACCTGGGTGATGCGCTCTTCCACAGAGGCTCTGGTCACAAAGCGGTAGATCATCACCTTCTTGTTCTGCCCGATGCGGTGAGCTCTGCTGAATGCCTGCGGGCAGAGAACGAAGCTGTTGAGGGTGGCACTGCCCAGCTGCACCCTGGGGCCAGGCTGAATTCAGCATTCAGCCTGTTGGTGGAGCGAAAGATGCTCCTCAGAGCCAACCCAAACATGATGGCCCCCTCCATAGACTGCAGGGAAGGCAGAGTCCCCACACAGGCCCTAACAGAAGGGTCTGAAGGTGGGCAGTGAGGACACGCTCCCCATAGGAACCCCTGTACTGCTCTTTTGCTGCCCTGCACATCCTCAGGCCTAGGACCCAGGGAAAGGAAATGCTGGCACAGTGGATGTGGCTTTGGAGAGGACCTTCTCCTGGCCAGGCAGCACAGGAGAGAGATGTGTTTCTCTTCCCTTTTCCATTACTTTCAGAGGCACTGGCTGCTCACCCGCTGCAGCTGCCTTCTCCCAGCAGTCCTTAGCTAGGGTCCGCCCTGGGCTTTTGGAAGTGAGTGGAAGCATTCCAAAAGAGAAGGGTGCAAATAGTGGTGAACAAGCGCAGGAGAAAGTGAGAAGCCCATGGAAGAGAGCAGGTTTTATGTGTCAGGTCTCTCCCGTGCCACACACAGGCCAGTGCGAGGCTGGTGGATGTGGGAAGGGGGCTCCTGAGCAGAAACACAACCCATAAATACAGCAGAAAGAGTCAGCAGCTCTTGAGAGAAGAGACCGACTTCGCTGTGCAGGGTGTGCAAACACAGAGCAGAGCCAGAGTGGGACTTACTATATGGGAAGGAAAAGGAAAAGTCAGAAACCTGGATGTCATTGTGGGGATTCCAGTCAGAATCATAAATAATGACTGTGTCGGCCGTAGCAAGGTTTATGCCCAGACCGCCGGCGCGGGTAGAGAGGAGAAAGCAGAACTGCTGAGCACCAGGAGCTGAGAAAGACAAACCCACAGGTGGCAAACGGTGAGACAGAAAGGAGCACAGCTCGTGTGCAAGGTGCAGGACTGTGCTTTAGGGATAAAACAGTGGGAACTATCAGTCTAAGCCAAGAAACAACGGGCAGGGAAGGCAAGGAAAGAAAATACATCGTTCCCTGGGAACCAATTACTGGAGAAAACGCAGCTCCAGAGCCAAAGGGGAAGCTCTGCCACCTACAGAGGCTGTGATGGGAAACACCGGAGGCCCTAAGACTAAGCAGGCTGCTGCTGTTGTGGGACACAACTCAAGGGCTGGACAACGCGGTATGAGCAGCCCATGCCGTGCCTCAGGAGGCTGGACCCGCCGGCGTGGCAGCACCAACGCGCAGACAACCCCCTGGCTCCTGTCCTGCAGGCTCAGCCGGCCGTCCCCGCCAACGGCTGCGTGCTGCCAACCCACCCCGCGCCCTCTCCTCGGCAAGGCTCAAACACAAGTACCATTAAACCTGTCTATGGCCTCCTGGCGCAGGCCGCCGGTGATGCCGCCGTCAATCCGCTCATACTTGTAGCCTTCATACTCCAGGAAATCCTCCAGCAAGTCCAGCATCTTTGTCATCTGCAGGGTAAGGTGACCCTGGCATGAGCAGCTCTTCCTGGCCTGGCTCCCCCGACATCCCCCATGGATCTGCCCTGCCCTGCCTGACTCCTGCCCGCAGCCCAGAGGCCACGGTGGTGGGGGCACCACCAACAGCAGAGCATGGCCAAAGGGCAACTGCCAGAGGAGTGACACTCACAGCTCGTCTTCTACCGCGCCCGCAGCTTTGCCAGCACAAGGGACTCATGTCTGAACAGCCCTCCATGATGGGGAGCACCATTACTGTTATCTCCTCTTTATCCAGATAAAAGAGGTTTTAAACATCACAGGGAGTCCCTCGGGAGACAGCTGGGTCACAGTCCATCCGTGGTGACTGCCACAGCAGCCACGCAGCCTAGGGGACAGGCTGTCACCAGCTCTTCCACCTCTCTCTAGCTGTTCCTAGCACAAAATTCTTATACAGAACAGAAAAAATCCTTTAAAGATATATTTACTACTAATCCTTCCCTATGCTCACCTGGGAGAAGATCAGAACTCTGTGACCCCCATCCCGTAACTTCTTCAGCATCTTTTGGAGCAGCATCAGTTTCCCAGAAGATTTGACCAAAGAATTGCCATCATAGGATCCATTGGGCAGAACCGGGGCCTCCTGTGAAGGTATCTTGTTTAGCCCCTTCGAGGACAACACTCGTGAACTTCACTCATTAACTTCAGATAGATTTCAAAGCCCAAATCCTTGTATGAAACCACCCACAGGAAAACCCACACTGTTAACCAAAGCAAGATCATGGAGACAGCCCCCACTGACAGCTTACACACGATATTCCGAGCAATGTCTCCACAGCACAGACACAGTTGACGTACCACCGCTGCCACGGGGAAGAGGTACGGGTGATTACAGCACTTCTTCAGGTCCATCATGATGTTGAGCAGCGAGACCTGGTTCCCACCACCTTTCGAATTCAGGGCTTCGAAATTCCGCGTCAGGATGAACTTGTAGTACTTCCTGCAGGAACCGAGAGATGACACGCTTGTTAAATCGGCCAGATGTGGGGCTGGCATAAGCAGGATGGCAGCAAATTCAACCCCACTCGCATCACTTCAAAAGGGACATTTGGATATTTTTAGGAGACAGTTCAGCACCCTTAGCCCAGGGCTGGGTTTGTTCAATTTGGGCTCTGTGGACACCTTGGCCCCAATATGTGGGACGGACTCAGGGCACAGTGGCCAAGAATGCTGGGTGTAAAACAAGCCTTGTCCCCCGTGCTGGGAAGACGTGATGTGTCCTTCCCTGTAAGTCCCCAGTCTCTGCAGAAGACGCTCCTGAAGCTGAGCAAGTCAGCCCGAAACAGAGGGACCTAACCAAGCACTCCCTGGGAAGCTCCGGTCTGACGCCCGGCGAACTGGTGGCACAGGCTGCTGTCGAGAACAGGAGACGGGGCGTCAGTCTCAGTGTTTTCTCTGTGCCCCTGAACCAGTAGAGCCACGCCTACAGCCTGCCAGCACCAAACGCTTCTCGCTGCGCAGCCAGGACTGCACGGAGCCCAGTTTACCCAGGCTGAACATGGTCCCCGGTGAGACAAAGTGCTCCGGCTGTTCCCGCAGCCAGCCTGGGGACAGTGCGGGGTCTCCAGCCTGTGGAGCCCCACTGACACCCGCCGTGCTGGGGTGAGGGAACCAGCCACCCCAGGAGCCACGCTGGAATCACTCACTTCTGCATCTGGCTCAGCTCCACTCTGACGATCAGCTCCGTCTTGGCCGGCATGTTCTTGAACACGTCTGCCTTGAGACGCCGCAGCATGTGGGGACCCAGCAGATCGTGGAGCTTTTTGATCTGGTCCTCCTTGGAGATGTCAGCAAACTCCTCCAGGAAGCCCTCCAGGTTACTGTGAAGGCAGCCAGAACCACACAGTGCTGAGTGATAATGGGACACACGAGAGCAAAGACATCCGTTTCTTTAGGACTTTAAATCACAGGCAGAGCTCTTATGGTATGCGAGGAGGTAACGCTCCTGTGCCTGGATCCCAGCAGAGCAAAAGCCAGACCGAGGAGCTGCGCTGACACCTGAGGGGAAATTCGCACTAAACACACTAATGCGAGGTCTGAACACGCTCCCCACAGTCCCCAGCTCTTCGCTCACAAATCTCCTGACCAATAGCAAGGCAACAGCTCCCCATCGGACCCAAAAAGCGTGAGTCCATGGGAATAAATCCGGGGTCACATTAAATGTGCGTGTGGCCGCCAGGAGAAGCCACGGGCGAGATGCACTTTGTCACCTCCCTGCCGGCACAGACGAGTGACACTGGCACAGCAGGAACTGGATCCAGGCATAGACAGGAGCCCAGGAAACGGGAGCCCTCCGTGGAGCCGCCCCGCTGCGGGCCCCGGCTGCTCTCCCTTTCAGAGACTTACTTAAACCTCTCAGGAGTCAGGAAATTGAGCAGGTGGAAAAGCTCTTCCAGGTTGTTCTGGAGGGGGGTCCCGGTAAGCAGCAGCTTGTAATCAATCTTGTAGCTATTTAACACTCTGAAGAACTGGGAAAAGAAATGAGGTGAGCTGAAAAGAGCTGCAAGGAGGCGCGCAGTCATCTGGGAACGCTGCAGACTGCGCACACGGAGACCCAGCAGTGACCTCTCCGCCTGGCCGGGCATGCAGAGCAGACCACAGCTTGCACGTCCTGCTCCGAGCCACCCCCTCAGAGCACAGGCAGCAACCCTGAACATCCTTGGTCACACCACTTGCCTCCCCCTGCACGGGGGACTGGGCGAAGGTCCCAGGGGCCAGAGGCTGCGTTTAGCCTCAGGGAAAGGGGAGAGGAAGGAGAGGGATCGCCTCCCTTCCACGACAGCCCATCCAAGGACTGTCAGGCTGCCACCTCTTCCCTTGATAAAGGTTTTTTAACACCAGAAAATGTTAAATAGAGCAAACACACCGCAACACGGGTCCCAGGCAGAGCCTGTGCAGACATGGTCCGACTCCCAGGGCGGAAAGCACGGAGCAGGAGACCACCAATGCTTGGGTGTCGTATCTTTGTGACACCACCCACACCACAAAACTCACTCACAAACATCTGGTACCTACTTTGGACTGGTTGTTCTTCAGCCTGTGTGCTTCATCCACCACCAGACAGGCCCACTCGATGGAGCCCAGCACTGCCTGGTCAATCGTGATCAGCTCATAGGAGGTGAGCAGGACATGGAACTTGATCTGGGCTTCCTTCTGGAGGAGAAGAGGAAGAGCCTGGATAAGATGGCAGGGAACGGGACAGCCTCCACCTTTGCTGCTGCTGCATACAATCCCAGGAGAAAAGCAGGAGTTGCCTGCACTGCATGGCACAGCACCAGCAGCAGGGCCAGGACACGGGTTGTGTCAGCAGGAAAGGGTCTGGCAGAGAGCTTTAGGGCTCATCACAAATCTCCTGCGTCTGTAAACAGTGCTAGCTTCCCTCTTTGGAAAACACCCGACTAGGGACCTAAACAACCACCCTCTCCGGGTCAAATTCTGCTCTCCCTCCTTCTTACAGGTGGTTGAAGTACCGAGTAGGGCACAGACTGAGCTCCCACCTTCATCCGGAAGACCTTCTTCCCACTCCGGATGGCATTGTCTTCAAAGGAGAACTCATTCTCCCGGATAACCGACCGGCTTTCTTTGTCCCCCGTGTAGGTCACGACATAGAAGTCGGGTGCCCACATCTCAAACTCGCGCTCCCAGTTGATGATGGTGGAGAGAGGGGCGCTGACCAGATACGGCCCTTTCGAGTGGCCCTGCTCAGGGAGACAAAGTCCCAGCTGTTCTCCCTGCACCGAGCAGCTCTCGGCCGCCTCAGGGGCTGCCGGACACTCTACTCACCTCCTTGTACAGGGAATACAAGAACACGATAGTCTGCACAGTCTTGCCCAGCCCCATCTCGTCGGCCAGGATTGTATCCGTCCCTTGGGCCCAGGAAAACCTCAGCCAGTTTAGACCTTCCAGCTGGTAAGGGTGGAGCGTGCCACCCGTGGTGTCAATGTACCACGGCTGCTTGTCAAACTTCACCGTAGGCTGAAAAGAGAGAGACAGGACATAAAGCAGTGAGAACCAACTGCCCCTTCTTTCTCTGCGGCCAAGCACATCCTTCTTTAGCTTGGGGACACCAAACAGCCCCAAAAAAGACACAGACGCAGTCGCCAGCAGAGCCCAGCCTTCAGGCTCCTCACAGCAAAACCATCCTGGAGCTTTCAATGAAAGCAAAGAGTTCCTGAAGGAACTAGAGAAGAAAAACATAACAGGATGGGGGGCAGACAGGCCCCGCTCTCTCCGGGTGCACAGTGTTGTGCTGGCCCAGCCCCATCTTACTCACATCCACGAGAGGTGTTTCTGGAGGCTTTTCCAGCTTCTCCTCTTTCAGCTTTTTCCCTTTCTTGTTCAGCTTCTTCAGAGGGCGCGTGTCCTCCCCCAGCATCAGCTCCCTGCAACAGCCAGTGCCATCAGGAGAAGGCGGGCGGGCGTTCCCCTCCCCATCCCAAGCCAAGGGGCAGAAACTCCAGAAAGCTCCACTGCCTTTTCACCGTGGGAGCTTTTCCAGCCCAGTTGACACTCACAGCATTTATTTTCCCCTCCCAACAGTCCACACAACATCATACAAAATGAAGAATGGCAACCTCATCAGAGTACGGTGGTTTTTCCCCAAAACAGACACGGAGCCACCCTGAAGTGCAGTGAGACCATGAATATCCTGGCAGTGCAAACATAGGGCAGGGGAGCATGGGGAATAGTGGGAAGGCAGGATTTCCCCGCAGCCCGAAACGGCATTCCAGGAGGGCCAGCTGTCCCAAATCGCTCAGCCCCTGCTCCTCAAGGAGAGTTCCCTGCGAGCGGTGCCAGTGTCTTCAAAAGGGGACACCCACAAGTCCCTGGTTGTCCCCAGGCTGTGGCAGCCCAGCTGGGGTCCCACCACCCGCCCTGCTCCTACCTGTGGTTCCAGTAGAGGTGTTTGAGGTTCTCGTAGTACGGGATGTCTATCTCGTCGATCTCCCAGGTGCACTGGTCGTACGGCAGGTCCTTCCACTTGATCAGGTAATGGATGTCTCCCTTTTTATCAAAGCTGTAACGCAGGGCACCAAAAGCCTGTCAGCAAATGACACTGGGCCGCGGAAAGCAGCCAGCTACTATCTGCTCCCATGACGCCAGACGCTTCATCCTTGGCTGTTACCAACAAACCACGACATCCAGAGGTAGAAAATCATCAAGGAAGTATTGACACTTTCTGGCAGCAGCGCCTGCTCATCTGCTGCGGGTGTTGTGTCATTAAGCTGTTCTGCCATTCCCTCAAACAACCTCGTTGCCATTTTACCAGCGCTCACCCTTTCTCTAGAGTGTTCACTGCTCTGGGAAGTTTTGCTTACACTGAAAAATGAATGAACATGCTACCAGGTCTGACTATACGCCTATGGGGAAAAAAATCCTTGCCTTATGAGCAGACAACGTAGAGGTCGCACGGAAATTAGCCCGGCAGCTTTATTTATTTTCTGCCGAGCAGCCTTCAAGCAGAGCTGCCGCTTGAAATTTCCAGTTGCCACTTGAAACGTAGAAATTCAACAAAAAGGTGTCTCTAGCCGCTCAATATACAAAAAACCATCTACACAGCACATTTCATCCGCAGGAAATCTCTTCAGCACAAAAGAAACACAAATATCAAGGCCCTGCACAGGTGCTGGGTGCCTGCTAAAACTCCAGTCCCCAGGTCCCGTCCCTGTTGGCGCTGGGGAGGTAAATGGGAATAACGTACCCCTCGGGTACGCGCAGTACACAAATCCCCGCTGCTGCCTCACCTCTGATGCGAGCGCTGAGGGGCCGCGTGCTTCTGAGAGGCGCAAGTGACCTACAGGGACACAGGCTGCTGGCCCAGCACAGTGGAGGGGAGCAGCAGCAGCCACAGGGCACAACCGATGGGAGCAAGACCCATCACCAGGTCGCAGCAGAAATTTACGGAATGATCAGGCTGTAGCAGGGACCCAAACAATATATCTGGGAAGAGCAAAAGAACTCTGTGCATCCGCTCTGGGAAAACTTACTACCTCTATTTTTAAGGTGCGGTGTAGCAGAAATGAAAATAAGGCTGGCATTGATTTGCTCCTGGCCTTGGCTTCACCTTGGGAGCAAAACTCCCAGGCCACAGAGACCTCGGAACAAGCCAGCAGCTGAAATTCCACCAGCCAGAAGGACAGCAAGAACTTCCCGGCCCCAGAGGGAGAACTCAACTGAGCACAGAAACCTCACAGTGAGCAGTGCCAGAGGCTCAGCTAATGGCGTAAATCATCCACGCGGGCGCCGTGCACGAAGGGAAAACCCGCAGAGAGCACAGACCCGCCACTCAAAGCTTCATCTGCAGAACTCATGGGGTCCTGGGGAGCGTGGCAGGGTGAGCCCTTTGCTGTTTCCCTCCCTGGCTTGCAACAGCATCACTCAGCACCAGCACTTCTGGGGCCTCAGGGCCTTCCCGTGGCCCGTTCCTGCATCCCTCAGCTCCTCACCTGTGGTTCAGGATGCGGTGGATCATCATCCACTCAGGCTTGATGCCGTAGCGGTAGAACCGCTCCTCCATCTTGGCATACTGCGGGTCTTTGTTCTTCCGCTTCTCCCTCTGGTTGTCCTCGTCCCCAGAGCCGTAGTCGAAGGCCGGCGGCTCGTCCATGTCGTTCTTCCGTTGGTAGTTGCGGTACATCACGGTGTGGTAGAGCTCCAGCTGTGGCAGGAGGGAGCCACGCTCAGCCTGCGGGCCAGGCACGGGCACCACGACACCAGCAACACCGCGCTGGCTCACCTGCAGCTCCTTGACCCAGGAGCAGTGCCAGTAGGAGAGACCTGCCCACTTCACAAAGAACTCGCGCTCAGGGATCCCCTCCAGCACCTTCGGCGGGGGCAGAGGCAGCTCCGCGGCCGGGGCGGGCAGCACGGGCGGGAGCGGGGTGGCCGGTGGCTCCTTCCAGGCCCAGTGCAGGATGCGCTGGACTTTGCCCTTCAAGGGAGGGCACTGGGGAGGAAAAAAGCAAATGGGCGAGAGCATCAGACAGGGCTTGACAACCCATCTGAAAAGGCAGGGGAGCCGCCAGCTGGCAAACCCCACAGGGAGAGCAGAGACACACAGAGACACGGGGCTCTCGGGCACAGGCGACGCTGCCCCAGGGAGGGGGTTGGTGGCAGAGGGCAGGGACATCAGCCTGGGCATGGGGAGAGGGTGTGAGGGGCAGGGGCCTGGGGCCGGGCAGGTGCGGGAGCAGGGATGGGATGAGGAACGCTGGGAAGACTCACCGTACAGCGAGGGCAGAGCCATTCCCCGTTCGGGATTTCTGGCAGTGGTGGGTTCAGGCAGTGCAGGTGGTAGGAGGACGGGCAGGTGTCGCAGCACAGCAGCTCCCCTCCATCCTTACAGACCCGGCAGAACTCCATGTGGTCGTCTTCCTCCTCCTCACCACCTTCCTCTTCCTCCTCCTCCTCCTCCTTCGGCTCCCACTGGATGCCTTCCTTCTCCTGGGGAATCACAGGCAGCATAATACCGAGGGCTCCCACCACCCACCACCCGCACCCGCGGGGCCCCAACCCCACTCACACAATGGGGGCAGCTCCACTTGCCCTCAGGAGCCTTCTCCAGCTCGGGGTCGAGGCAGACAAGGTGGTAGGCGCGGGGGCAGGTGTCACACAGGATGATCTCCCCGCCCTGCTGGCACACCTCACAGTAGTCCTGGTGGTCTGTCTCGTAGCCATCCCCTTCTTCAACTGCAAGCAAGGGACAGGCACAGAGTCAGAGCGACAGCAGAGCTGCCGGCTCTCCCGGGAGGGAACGGGACGCCTGCTCCTCTACGATACGTTAGGGAAATAAGGAAAGCATTTTGCCTCAGACCCCTCCTGTTACATCCCCCTACTTCTCTGTCCCTCAGCACCACAGTTCATCTTTGCACAGAGCATCATCTCACCTCTGTCTCTCTTTCTCTCTCCACACTGTATCATCCTTTGGTTCCTTCAGGCTCTCAATGGAGAATGCCAGAACCTGGAGAGGTTGCAAGGGAGGCCAGTCAGAGAAACCTCCCCAGGTACCAGCACCACCAGCTGCAAACGCACCATGCAAGGGTGACACGGCCGAGGAGGAGGAGGAGGAGGAGGAGGAGGAGGAGGAGGAGGAGGACTCCTCTCCTGGGACTACTCTGCTCTTCCTGGGTGCTCACTGGCACAGAGGCAGGAGCTCTCTCGACTCAGTGTGAACGGGAAGAGGAAGGGAGGGACAAGGCCTTGCACGCACCAGAACAACTCGCCTCAATTCCCAGCTCTGCCAAAACCTCCTGGCACAGAACTCCAACCTTCCGCTCCTCCAGCACATGGCAGAAGCTGCCCAGCTCCAGCACAAGGGCCCTCATACGGCAACACGCCAGGCAGAGGAGCAGTGCCCTTCACACGTGGGACCTGGAGCCGGCTGCCCAGCATCACACCCTAACTGTCCCCCAGCCCAGACACCACCCTTCCATTACTTGGAAGCAAAATCCCACTGGCAAAGCTAAGAAGCCAAAAGACATGCCTGGATCTGAAGCATCTCATCCCAAACGAAGGCACAAGGTAGGAAAGGCAGAGTGTGCCCTACAGCAGTACAGGAGGTGGAGAGGGTGTGGGAAGCTGGGCAGGGTGGCACTGGGCCCCAGCAGTCCCCATCGGCACTCAGCTGGAGCAGGGCACGAGGATGTCGGTGCCATGGCACCTCCGTGAAGGAAGGGATGAAGGAAGACGCACACAAACATGGCCACACAGCCACTGGGAGACCCCAACAGATGCTGTTCATGTGCCTCCCTCCTCCTACATCTCACCACAGATCTACTCCTGCCCGCTGCCTGACTGCACACCTCATACCGACAAAACGTCCCTTGCCTTCACACCTTCTTGCCCACAGCCTGCCCAGCTCCACTGGGAGCTTGCCACAAGCCACATCTCTCCAGAGGCTGCTCCTCGGAAAATCATTTCCCTGAAAGCTCCACAAATTCTGAACCTTTGCTCCTCGAGGACAAATCCTGGCGGGATCACACGAGCAGGCAGGGTGCCAGCTGCCCACGCTGCCCGTGACGCTCCCGGTGCCCAGAGCGCAGGCAGGGCCCTGCAGCAGGCAGGGGCTCAGTGCAGGCGGTGGCTGGGGCTGAGAGCCAGCAGCGAGATGGGGCAGGTGGGCTTTGAGCTGTGGCACCACAGCAGGGCAGAGCACCGAGGCCAGGGCTCTCCCGAGGCAATTCCGAGCGGAGCTGGTGCAGGGGCAGACGAGCCCCAGGAAGTGTGTGAGGGATGGAGAGAGGCCCGGAGGGAGACTTCACTGCAGAGCAACAGAAAAGCTCTGCCACCGGGCTGCTCCGCTGGCACCGGCACCAGCGCGGTGGGATCCGCTCACTGCCCACCTGCAGCAGGGGCTGGACACCAAGAAAGCACCTTGCACACCACACACACAACCGAGCGCAAGCACATCTGCTCCCACTGAGCCAGTGCCAGACACGGCCTGGAGCTGCCACAGCCAGGGAAGCACCAGCTGCAGAGGGAAACCCAAACAGAACAGGAACAGAGTACAAAGGATGGCCTACTCCTCTTTTTCTTTCTCCTCCTCTTCCCTCTCTTCCCCAGGCCAGCTGAGCACTCGGAGCGCACTGAGGAGCTGTTGATGCTGGCACTGTCGAAGTCGGATTCCTCCCGTTCCTCCTCTTCACTCTGCGGATGGGAAAAGCAAAGCACACACAGTCCAAGCACTCACTCCCAGGGAACACTGCTCGGCAGCAGAACAAACCCACAGAGACCCCCAAAACCCGCATAGGACCATTGGCTGAGCTCCTCAGGACCCTCCTTTCCCCAGGAGCAGACCAGCCAGAGCAGCAGGGATGGTGGCAGGGCGAGCACGCTCCTGGAACCCACAGACAGGGTTCCCAGGAGTGGGTCACAAGGCACAAGGAAGCTGGGAAACCTCCCTGATCGGACTGATGTCCCCACTGGGCAATCGATAAGCGTAGATCTGGACACCACTGGAGCCTGAAGGCAGTTACCTGGCACTGCTCAGCACAGGGCTAGCTTGTCCAGCTCACAGCACCGTCAACGTGCAACCACTGAGCAAACTGCAGAGCACATTTCAAACACATAAACCAACGTGTCAAGCCCCTGCTCGGCCCCACTGTCAAGAGGAGGCCTCTGGGTTTCCCCTGCAGCCTGCTGAGCCCACTACGGAGTGTGGAGCTACCACACAGTGCAACTGGCCAGGCACGCTCAACAGGCTCAGCACCGCGCAGGCTGCAAGAGCCCGCGGCCATGACGACGTTATCCTGGGTGCAGACAGCCGAAGCAGAGATGGGGTCGGGGGTGAGCCCCTGCTCCCACTCCTGTGCAGTCGGGCCCCTGGCTCCACCGCCTGGCACAACTTTGCTCCTGCTCTCTCTCAACATGCGTTCCAGCTTGTCTCAGCCTGTCTGTGGGCCCACACACCCGTATTAACGCTTGACCTTCCTTGTAACGTGGAAGGAGTTAAAAAGGCCCAGCATCCAGTGGCATCAAACATCATAACACATTTGAGTTCTTATTCTGGAGATTTATGCATGCAAATCCCCAATTTGCATGCTATTAATCGAGTGCTTAGTGCTCCAGCTGCAGGAGCAAGCACAGGCTCTCTCAGAAAGGAAAAAATGCACAGATCCGGAACGCGCCCAGAGAAGGGATGAATTTTTTGTGATATGGATAGAAAAGACGCGGCAGCGAGTGGCCGCCTGGCCCCTGCTCCTTTCACTTCAGCTCTGACACACAAAGGTATTTACAAACAGGTCGTGGTACGCCAACTAGAGCCAAAGAGTCAGTGAGCTCCAAAAAAAGGTGAACTAACAGAATTTTCATTGATCATATTATCAAGACCCACAAGAGTTCCACCCCTACTCAATAGTTATTTAAGAGATTTATTCTTTAAAATGGTCTATTCTTTACAACGCGCCTGATATTCCTGTGCTGACAAAAGCACAGCCCACAGAGGGCTGCAGAGCCCCGCTGCCTGCTCTCGCTGGGGAGCTCCAGCACCCTGAGCGCTGCTGCGGGATCAGGGATGCCCGGAGGCAGGCTGGGCTAAGGCAATTAAAGCATTCATTAATTCTCTCCAACCTACGGTTCAGCTGGAGTGCAAGCCCTGAAGAATTCCTTTGCAGATGAGATCTGAAATGATGGCGTTGCCAACCTCATCACTGAAAGTACACGTGATTGTATGATTTTAGCAGAAATTGTGCCCAGACATGAAATCTTTACAAGCTCACTATCGCAGGGACCAACAGCTGCGCTGACCAAGGACCGGCACTTGCTGAGAGGCACGAACATGGCTGTGACCCCCCCTGCACGAGGGAGGCTTGCAGGACTTGTCCCTGCATTTCCCTGCCTCCCCCGCACCCAAGGTCCCACACACTTACAGAGGAGCCCTTTTTCCTTTTGCTGGGGATTCCTCCAAACCGGAATTTCAAGCCTGCCATCTTTTTCCCCTTCCCCTTTTTCTTCCCGTCTTTGGTGCCCTTGATTTTCTTCCGCACACCTGGACCTGGAGAAACAGAAGCCTTGTTTGGTACTCTACAAACAGCTGTCCCCCAAATCACCCCCAGCCCTGGTATTTACAGGGAAGACGAGAGAGCACTAGGGACACTGGGGAGCTGGGCAGCGTCCTCTGGGGCAAGAGGCTGCAAGCCCAGAGCCAGTGCGCATGAAGAATTGGGGAAGGAAAGTATCTGCCCTGGGATCCAGGAGAGGGACTCCCGCCCATGGACCACAGGGCTGTGAATACCAAATGGGGGCTCGGGGGTTTGTGAGGAGGGGAAAAAAGAGGTGGCCACAGGAGGTAGGAACATGGTGCTGAGCCCCGATATGGGCAGGCTGCTGCAAGCTGCGCTCCCGGTCAGCTGCCGGCTCTAAGCCGCTTGTTCAAAACCTCTCAAGGAGTTGGGAACTGATGACTGCACAAGCGGAGCAGTGACCTTCCCAAGGAGGACCATGGCACAAAGGGAGATCCGTCCCTTCCCACTACTGCCCAGCTCCTACAGCGATTCGCACAGCCCCTTCCAAGCATGGGGACAGCAGCACCGATCCACTGTCAAAATAGAAAATGTGGACAGCAGGAGATCCCTTTCAACACAAATCTGACTGTTTCCAGAGAAGCTACCACAGATTTATAAGGTTGGCTCACTCCTTATAAGTAAGCTTTGAAGACAGTCACCTTCCACCCAACTGCCAGAAAAATCAATCCTATATTCTGAGAAGGAGCTGCAGCCTCACTGCCAGCGCCTTTCTGTCACCAACTCCTTACCACCTCGGAGACAAACCCCCAGCTCAACTGCCAAACAGTGCATGTTCATGGTTCTCCAAGGGAGATGGGAGCTGCAGACCAACCTCAGTCACTATCCCCATCTCCCAGGTTTGCTGAAGAACATCTCCTGCCTGGAGATGCTTTCCCACCCTGCAGATGTGGCTGTCCAGCTCAGCGGGCCTGGCTGGTGGGCTGTACATCACCAGTGAGAGCAGTCCTTCCACCCAGCCCTCCGCGGTGGCACCTACCCTTGCCCTCCTTGGTCTTTGCCTTCCTGATGACGGTGGGCAAGGCAGACGGCTGGGGGCTGGCAGCGAGCGGCGGGGCGATGGTGACAGTCTCCACCGCTGCAGCAACAGCCGCTGCTGCCGCCGCCGCCGAGCTGCCCTTGAATGGGTTGTTGGCACTGAACTCTCGCCACTTGGCACCAAGCACAGTCATCATCTTGGACATGGGGATCTTGGGGTTCTTCTTGGCGATCAGAGGCCTGCAGGGTGGAGGAGAGGGAGGACCACATGTTAACAGAAACGCTTTGCTGCTCGTTGTGTGCTGGTGCTTCAGTCCACAAAATGCACCAGCGGTGGGTGCATGTCTCACGGCAGCAGGCTGTTGTGGCCCGCTCGTGGCAGCTCCACTGGAAAGGCAACGGAAATCAGAGCTTCCTTAAACAAGTGTCATGAAACCAAAAATCGGGTTTTAGAGAGAGGGAGAGGAAAGAGCAACACTTCAGCTGTTTACTAGTCAATCCCACAGCTAAAACGGAGTCCTGAGGACTGAGTCAGGTGCGGAGAAGGCATGGGGAGCTCATGATACAGAATTTACTTCAATACTTCACCCACTTGGCTGAGCAATACCCAAACCTCAACCACCACACAAGGCCCTGTCCAGACCTACAGTTTCCTACCTGAGGAACTGGCTGAAAGCCTTGTAATTAGTCAGAGTGTGATAATCTTCTTCTGAGAAAACGTAATCTACATCATCAAGGCCCCACTCCTCCATCAGCTGGGCTGAGCTCTTGGGCTCCTGTAGATTCAGAGACATTATTAATGTAAACGGCCGCAGCGCTGCAGACGAGCAGTACAAGGCTGGGTCTGTCATCTGCTCCGTATCAAACGCTCTCACTAGGCAGCACCACGCAGGAATTTGTTTGTGTGATTTACAGAGAAGCTGCCGTCTGTCAGAAGATCCAAGCTGCCTGACCTCAGAGCAAAACACTCTGGCTTCACCACCCCAAAACGCATCATGAGGACTTGTGAGTGCATGTCGCTAATTCCCCACATGCCCGAAAGCAGAGGGCTTACACTGCCCTGCCTTCTCCAAAGGGAACTCAGCCACAGCCTGAAAACACAGCTCGGCTCCGAACGAGGTACCTTGCAGGGATGTGGACACAGCACTTCAGGGTGAAGGAATCTTTGGTACCTTTAGACCTCCATCGTCATTGTCATCCTCCTCTTCGTCCTTTTTCTTCCGTTTTGGCTTTTTCTCCTTCTTGTCCTTCAGTTTTTTCTTCTTCTTTTTGTTGGGCGAATAGTCACTCCCTTCACTCTCAGATTTCTCCTCGATCTCCTCTTCATTGTCTGACATTTCATCATTGCTCCCCTAAAAAAGAAAGCAACAGTGAGGACAGAGCAGGGCCTGCCCTCCTCCGCTCTCCTCCAACAAGCCCTCCCAGCCAGCCAAACCCAACCCTCCCTCAGCCAACCCCCCTCACACTGCGGGGCCGGGGGGAAACCCCCCGAAATCCAGACAAGGAGCCCATCACCACCCTGAGGAACACAGGGGGAGCGCTGGGCTCCCAGGAGACCCCGCGAGAGGCTGCGTGCATTGGGGCAGCCCCATCCCACCCGAGCGCTCCAAGCAGCACGGCACAGCCCCAATGCCGGCGTGCGGAGCAGCACAGGAGCTCGGCGGGATGGCTCAGCACCGTGGGGAGGGCTTGGACACGGGCTGAGCACCAGGCTCAGCACCGCGGGGAGGGCTCGGCCCTGGGATGAGCACCAGGCTCAGCACCGCGGGGAGGGCTCGGCCCCGGGCTGAGCACCAGCCTCAGCACCGCGGGGAAGGCTCGTCCCTGGCCCCGGGATGAGCACCAGGCTCAGCACCGCGGGAAGGGCTCGGCCCAGGGCTGAGCACCAGACTCAGCACCGCGGGGAAGGCTCGTCCCTGGCCCTGGGCTCAGCACCGCGGACAGAGCCCGGCTCAGCACCGCGGACAGCGCCCGTTCTGCCGCCCCGGGCCCGGTAACGGGAGCCAAGGGCTGCCGGGGAGCGCTCTGCTCGGCGGCCGTCCCGCAGCGCTGCCCTGCCCGGCTGCGAGCGAACCGCGCTTCCCTTCGGCCGCTCATCAACAGCCGTAATTTGGCAGGGAGTAATCGGTTGCCATGGGAACTGCTGCAGTACCGCCGGAGATGGCCCTTCTCGCTCCCTCCCCTGACAAGGACCCTCAGCTCCGCACGCTGGGGTGATTTCACGCAGCTTTGCCCGGGGGTCTGCAGCCCCCCGGTTCCTGCGCCGGGGCTCCCGCCACCGTCACCCCAAACCCGGCGAGTCGCAGGGCGGCTGGCGCGGGTGAACTCCCGCACGGACACGGCGCAGCGGCACCGGTGCCCTGAGCAGGGTGGCACCGGGTCGCGGCACCCGCCTGCACCGCGCTCCCGCCTTCCTCCAGCAGCTGGAAATCCCTTCACCCCGCAAAACTCTTAGGGAGGAGCTTAGGAAAAGGAAGCCCCATTCAAGGCTTTTATCTCCCTTTTTTTAAACCTCTTTTTATCTCCTCATCCCAAAGGCAGCCTAGGTGCTGCTCGGTGCCTACCAACAGCTTCCCACTGCCTTCAACAGATGCAGGAACAGTCTCCCGCCAGCAGAACTGAGGCTGGTTAACACGGCCCACACAAGGCATTAATTAAAAAAATCAAGCGCGCTCCACGCCCAGCCTGTTCTTTTCTCCCCACCCCCAGTACAGCAGCAATCGGACGCAGCCCAAGCTGCACACATTGCTGCTGGGCTCAGGCAGGCCGGCATTGATGGAGAATGAACAGAGCTGAAAATACCGCGGGGGTTTATTTCATTCCTCCCCGCTCCCAAAAAAGCAGCGTGGGAAAAAATGTGCTCAACGATGGGAGAGGCAGAAGGCCTGAGCCAGCTTTGTGTGATATCCACAGGAAGAGAACAGTATCGCCACAGTCACAAAGCACAGGACAACAGCTTCCTGGAGGCCGCGACTTCTGCAAAAGGCAGGCAGGCAGCGCAGGGCAGGGAGGAATCAGCTTTCCTGAAACCAGCAGCTCATCACGCTCCCATCAGCGGCAAAAGCACTTCCTGGCGCTGCCTCGTCCAGCCAACCTGTCTGTACAGATCCCGTGGTGGCGGCAGCGATGGCCGGGCACGAGCAGCACCAGCCCGGCGAGGGAAGGGCTGGGGACGCGTCTGGCTGTGCTGGGTGAGCGGCTTCTCTCCAGCCACAGCGTCAGCGGGGAGGGAGAGGCGTGAGGAACCTCCACCACCACCCTCTCCTCCCAGCAGCCTGTTTGCACCTAGTCAGCAAAAGGGCCAGCACACAAGGTGTCTGCTCGTGTCCCAGTGCCCAGTGCAGCCTGGGGACGGGACAGCAAGAGGCAGGGCCCACGTGGCACAACGTGGCAGTGAGCCCAGCTCCATGACCACACCAGTCACCCTTCCTGACTGGATAGCGGACCCCAACACAGCCTCAGGAAGGCCTGATGCTTGAGGACACAACACCTGGTCTGTGTTTTCCTATGGCAGCCCCAACAGCTCTTCCACGTGTCAAATCCCAGGATCCCCAACACCGTCTCACTTGCAAAACGCCCTGGACGAGCGCAGCTGACACCACCGTCCGCAGAAACCACCAAGCCCCGCTCTGGCCACCGCCCCAACACTGCACTTGGCATCTCCCTCCTCAGAAACACGAGCCCCAAATGCCACATGGCCACAAGATGTGCCAGAAAGATTCTAGACAAGAACCACGGGTGTCCGGGTTCTCAGTCACCTCCCAGGGCCAGGAGATCGGCTGCTCAGCAAGGGAACACCCCAGTACCACCACCCTTTCCACCCACAGACACCTGAGCGGTGCCTGCCAGCAGCCTCGGCTCCCCCAGCAGCCCAGCTCTGCCCCCAGCCCAGCGTGACAGCATGCAGCATTACCTCCTTCTTCCTCCTTTTGATTTTGGCAGCCTTGCTGTCTTTCAGCTTCTTAGATTTCTTTTTTTTCTGCACAGCCACTTGCTCTTCTGCAAAAAACTCATCGAGTCCTTCCAGCACCCCATCATCTTCTTCTGGGGACAAAAGGCACAGCTCACCTAGACAGATTGCACAGGCACGCAGGACACTGTGTTCACGTTTCTCCTCGCAGAGGAGCACACCTGAGCAGCAGCATCAGGCCACAAAACACGAAGTTCTGTGGCCTCTCCTGGAGACCTTGGCACCAGCAGCCACCCCACGAGGGACCTCTGGCTGAGTCCTGCCTGGGAGCATTGCCCCGGCACATCTCATGCCCAGCTCTCACGAGCACACAGGGTTTTGGCAGCTGCCTTTGCTCTCAGGAGACAGGGACACACGGATGTCCCAGCACTGCCTGCTCTTCCTGACATGGTCCGCAGGGAATCAGGAAGCATTAGTCTTTTACCTTCTGGTTCTCCAGGTAGAGCCCATTAAAATGGATTCAATGGAAGGTGAATGAGGAAGAGGAGGTCTTGTGTGCAAGATCTGTGCCACGGCTCACAGGAGTTTGGTTTGCCGTGGCTCTGTGCTCAGGGAGGGCCATGGGCACCCGGTCAGGCCATGTCTGGCAGCTCAGGGACCCCAGCCCCAGGCAGAGGCACCAATCCCACCCCACACTTTCACCTCCCCATCATCGTTATCCCCCAAACCCAGCACTCCCCAGCGGGTCCTGGCACCCTGTGGAGGCCTTGCATTTCAGGATTTTTATTTTTAATTGCTGAGCTTATACAGCAGTAACACTCCAGAGTCATTGGACGTAGCTCTTGTTCGCCTTCCAGCCACGCCAGTTTAGCCCGAGCTTACCGAATTCACCGGTAAGGGCGGGGTCCGGGCAGTGCCCCCCGCGGGGTCCGCCCCCGGGCGCGGGGCGTTCGGAGCTGCCCTCCGCCGGGCTCAGAGCACGGAGGGGAACGCGCTCTGAGGGCCGCGGGGAAGGGCTGGCAGCCGGGGAAGGCTCCGGACGGTTCCGAGGGGAACCTGCAGCACCCCCGGAGTGCCCGGGCTGGGAGCGCAGCCCGCCGGTGCGGCCGGGTCCGGCCCAAGGACCGGGCACAACCCCTGTCCGTGAAGGCACCACCCGTCCGTGAGGCGCAGCGATAGAGGGGAAGAGGCGCTGGGCATAACGAGGGTACCGGGGCCGAGCCGGAGCAACGGCGCCCGGCGGAGCCCGCCCCGGGGCCGGGCCGAGCGGGTGAGGCCGCCTGCCCTCAGCCGGGCCGCGCCTCAGGGAAGGCCCCGCCGCGCCCCCGCCCACCGCCTACCCGAGACATCCTCCTCGTTCTCCGCGTCGTCCAGCAGCTCCCGGCCGGCCGCCGGACCCCGCATACCGGGCGGCGGCAGCAGCAGCTGCGGCA
>JAVSBS010012488.1:4770-18201 GCA_033124195.1 Coracias cyanogaster | reverse complement strand
AGAAAAATGTGCTGTCACAATGAAGTAAAATTTTTGAGACTGCAATCAACAGAACTAAAATATGGTTGAAAAAAATACCCTAGGTTTTTTCCCCAGAGGAAAAAAAAAAAAATTCCATTTTTAAAGGCAAAACAAGAAAATCCCAGGTTTACAGAAGGAAAATCATATTCTATGAGCCATGGAACAATAGTATGTAAAATTTAACCTATTCTGTGAACTTGTAGGCCATGAGAAAGTGCATATAATATTCAATATATTCTCTCCTGCCACAGCCATGCATCCTGCCTAGGCTCCCATGAACTCAAATTTCAGCATCTGGGAATATTCTTGAAACAAGGCACACTTGCAGATGTAGAAAAATTTGAGTGAGCAAGGGGTACAGCTGCATGCTACTTCCAGAAATCAGTTTCTAACTCTCTGCCTCCACAGAAATCAGGATCTGAGATGAATAATATATACTGTGAAAACACAGACGTTTTGATTGCAAACGGGTCTAGAGTTCTGTGAACATATTTTGTTATTGTTGCCCACTTGCCAAATATTTGGGGTGAGTAATTTTCACCCTCAGTGTTTACAAACAGCTCTCCTTGTTTCATCCCCTTTTTTTTTTATTTTTTGAGTGTTTCTTGCTTCTGTCTTTTAACTGGATAACCAAATTTGTAAACAAGAAAATAAAAATAGCAAATAGCAAATGCAGCAGCAATGTATATTTTTGTTGGAGATACTCAAGTGAAGGACCCTAAGCACTAATGAGAACAACTGTCTGGGCATTACTGTGGGAGATGTACCAAGCAATGTGGGCTGTGCAGATGTTCCAACACTTGACCAGTTCTTTCACTTGACCAGCTCTTGCAACCAAGTATATTTTCATTAGATACACACATTTCTGTATTCACTAAGAATATTTTTTTAATGAGTAGCAAAAACTCAGTTATTTTGCAGATTACTAGTTTCCTAAGTTGTGCCCTAATTTCCAGTAACTCCTATCAATAAAAGGCAATTCTGAGCTAAAATCTAAAGTGGCACATTCCTGACATGATCTCCCAGAGAGTTTTTCTCCAAAGCATGAATATCTGGACTGAAATCCTGGCCTCAGTACAGGCAACAGCAAAACTTCCACCAGTCCCCTCCAAAATTTGTGAAGACAAAAAACTCCAGTATTTTGGGGAAAATGAAAATGGATATAGAATGCCCAGCTACCAAAATACTGATCGTTTAATTTTGTGTAACAGGATGAGATTAATATAAACATACTAACCTTTCCAAATTGGAAAGCTTTCAAATTTCAAGCACAGGAAACAAGCTTTTTTTTTTTTCAGACAGGATGTCAGAGTTACTCCTGTGGTTATATGTAAGCTGAGGACAATGTTGTTACATGAGATCAAATTACAAACACAAGCAAACAGAAAACAATCTCCAAACGTCACTGTTCGGGATTTGACAAGAAGCACAGCTGACCCATTAGGAAGGTTACATGCTCTCGAGTGAGCTCTGGGAGAATATGAGGAGTTTGTTGCTGGACATCGAGTTCCATGCAGTTAAATTGTCAATTTGTTTGCCCAAGTTAATGCTTATCTTACCCTGTACTTGCTGTGGTTTTACTAAACATGTTTGACCTGCAAACCTTAAAGCAGCGGCTTTGCTAAAATTATAAGACGTTTCTCTTTTCCAAGCGCCTAAGGAAACTATTTCAGTAGTTTCCACAGCACAGAAACCTGTAGTTAGTCAGATATTTGAAACTCTAGTGAGGTGGATGACAGTCACTTAACCACATACATTACCATTTCATTTCTATTTCTAATGTGTTAGTACAACCTTGCTCTAAGGAATTTCTGAAGCTGTTTACAAAGGCTGATGCAGAGGTTGTGTTCAGTCTGGTCCAAGGGCAATGGTTCACTGAAGTCACTTGTAAACAGCAAAAAGAGATAATGTTTTCTGTAATTGGGGGAAAACAAGAAAAAAAAAAAAATCCTCACCTTGCACCAAGGACCATTAGAGACAGGGCTGGCTTCCAAAATATCTGCTCCTTCATTTTCTTCCATGTCTGATTAGTTGCAAAACTTTGGTTTCAAATGAAAAACATTAAATCACCCTCCAGGCAAAAGCGAACTAAATCATGCAGGCTCTAGTATCCCAGTTTGCAAAAGCTCTGCAGTAAGCCACACGTCAGTTTTATGATAACTGGTCTAATCCAAGGTTGCAGATTCTGGTTCCTCACTGGATTTCACAGAAGTTGCCCTTTCTTTTAAGCCTTGATGACTCCTCTTGTTAGGCACTTATCTCCCTCAGATCTTCCTTGCGGATCCAGGTTTTCATGTACAAATGGAAAACGTTTATGGCTTCCCAGGCACTATAGGAGAACTGACACTGAACCTCTGATCATCTCAGGAGAAGCCTGACAACGGAGTGCAATGCGTGGCCACACCTCTTTGCTGCCAGAGCTGGCCTAGACCATAAAATCTGAAGCAAGGTCACCCAGCAACCAACCATTCCACGTCACTACAGTAATAAAGCCAACTTACTTTCAACTTATTGCTTGGGTGGATAAATATTTTTATTAGATGAAAGAAACCCAGAGAAGATGGCAAGGATCTGACTGTTCTGGGCAAAGATACATTCATTTTGATTGATACAAAGCTCACAGCAGACATGTATGAGCCACATATAAAACCACAAAGCTCTGTTTGCAAATCCCATTGGGATCAACTGCCTAGGCACGTCTCCCTGAGGATGAGCAGACGTGTGCCCCAGCAGGCTATGTGGGTAACCCCTACAGAGTTCCCTGCCACAGAAACCATGAGCTCCCACTCAGGTGGTGGCAAGAGTTCCATCTGCCACATGCTCAGCTTAAGAAAGTTCCACTCTCAAAAGTCTACATAAAATAGGCATGAACTTAGAAAATAGCCCCCAGCTCCCTCCCAGAGGCTGTAAAAGTCAGGGTATACCATAAGGCTGCCTAGAGCTTTTTCAAGCAAATGAACCCGGTTTCTCAGGGTGTGGAGCACAGGTACCTAATGGAGCACACTCAATTTATGTGTCACAAATAAGTGACGTTTCTATCCACACACACTGTTCTGTTAGAGAGGGGCTACAATAAATATAAATAAAAGCAGGTAACAAAAGATTGATCCTCTTTGTTCTGTTTACACTGCGTATCAGGCAGTGCCATTGCAGATAGCTGGTGCCCTAAAATTTCGAAACTGACTGTGATCTCTGACATCTATTTAAAGACACACATGGCTTCATTTCCAGTGCAGCTGCTTGGGCTGCCTGGGAAAGGTCTCTCTTTAAGAATCCCCAAAACAGGAGTCCAGGGTCACTGACTACTCTGGAAAAGTGAGGCCACTTTTTTCTCTCTCTAATATGCTATCTCTTTCTTGCTGAAGAATTCTTCATAAATATCTGTATGGCAGGAGGCAACATTGGGGGTTTTTTGGAGGCAACTGTGCAGAAAGATTAAAGCTAATTCTGTAAAAATATAAAACATTTTAATAAAATATTCAAACTGGCAGCATCATTAAAAAATAGCAGTACAGGGATCTGATTTTTAGACTTCCTTCTGCCGCTGAAGCACAAAGGCATAAGTGATTTGCTCAAGATCATGAGCTCGATTGTATACTCAGCTTTTCACTAATCAAATCGGATTTCATGAGATATTTCTCAGTAATTTAATTAAAATTGGTCTTCAAGGAGATTACACTTTATAAAATCATTGGTAACAAGAAGCATCTATCTAGGCTATGACATGAATAGTTAGAGGCCATCGAACACCGAGTAGCACAGGTCAGCGGTGAGACAGGTATACACATTGTTGATTACGCGTTTATTTCAAAGTGAACTCAAATGTGACAAAACAGGCAAGTATAAGGGCATAGATGTCTCTTTATAGAAAGACAGCAAAGCAAAGGATAAGAGTATGGATTTGGAAACCAGCAACTTAATCTGTCTTTACTATTGATTTGGTGATTTTGAGCGGTAAAACAAAAGCTCCATGCTTCAGCTTCTGCACCCGCGTTGCAAGACTAGCAATACTCAGCACTACTCACAGGAACAGCTGCCTGTGCACTCAAGATATTCAATGTCTTCCTCAAACTTGGATCTCTGTCTGACACATAGACTCCTATCATTTGCCCACACAAGCCCATGGAAACGCCAAGTTGACTTATCCCAAGGCATGGACACAAGTGTAACACCATCCTAGCCTTCTCCCAGTGGCCAACGCAAGCCTACAGTCCTCGAGGTCCCAAGCACATGCTCATTCCACTGCAGCAGCATAGTTGAGCAAGTTTTTCCTATTTTGAAATAATTTGAGGCTCACACGAACTCACTATCCAAACCAGCAGATAACCAGCTGAGGTACTCCTTTCCCAGCTGGAAGATTCTGCTACACACAAGACTGCTGCTACAAATATTCACCAAGTTTAAATCTCACTTCCTGTGATTTCATATGCCCAGCTCATTTTCTGAGACTCAAAGAGCTTTCACAGTGCAGAACCCAACAGTCTCTCAAGAGCTGATCCTGGCTCACCATTGCAGCCCTCACGGCACTGCAGGGAGGCCCCATGGGGCACCTTTGCCCAGCCCTCCCTGCCCAGCCGGGAGTCACCTCAACCTCAGGCAGGCTGTAAGACTGGGGTGCAGGGAATGATAACAATCTTTGCCCCAGTTATGCACAAGTGCTGTTTATTACAGCAACTCCAAGGACTCCACCATTCTTTTTACTCTCTTGGACAAAAAAAAAAAAAAAATCTCTGCTCACTAATTACCTGCTGAATTTTAAGAGAGCAGGCAAAGGGCCTGCCTGAAATATCAAATTGGTTTGCATTTGTTTTTTTGCTGGTCTGTCTTTACATGTCACCAATTTAGTGACATATTAGCTACGTCCCAGAGTAGGCAAAACTAGCCTCCTGAAGTTTGCTTGCATTAAATAGCAAGCAAGTGTTGTAGCACACGCACCTACATGGATAATGAGATGCATCTTCTGCTTTGATGACATTCGGTGGCAGTAATTTGCACAGGTTTTTTTTGTTTGTTTTGAATTGGCCATTTCCTAGTTTAAAACAGAGCAATCAAAGGAAACACTTTTCCCCATACACAGCATAACATAAGATAAACTTTCCTATAGTTGCTGTGGAGAAGCAAACTCATAAGGTTTTCAGCTTCAACTTTTAGTGTAAACTAGACATCTGTTCCGAGTTGTGTCAGATCACAGGAAGGATAACCCACAGCTTGGTTCACCCCAGACTAATTTAGGAAATCAGGACTCTCCCCATGGATTAGTCACTAACTTCTTGGGCAGTGACAGGCCAGATGCATTTTTCTCTGCAGCTCAGCAGTTTTCCCCAGTAAAACAAGGGTGACTGCCAGCTCTTCCTTGCATCAGAAGGTGACTTGCGGCTGGAGGATCTGCCCTCAATCCAAGCCAGAAAATAACCTTCTCAGCCCATTTGTGCATCTGCAGTCCTGATGCCAAATTCCACCAGGAAAGGAAAGAAGAGAAAAGAGAAAGTGCAGATGGGTCTAAAGATGGCTTTGAAGTACAGCCCAGGAGTGGAGTTCAGGAAGTGAGAGCTGTAATTGCAGCTGGGTATCAGTTTCCTTTTTTATTTCAGGAGAGCCCACAGCACAGTGCAGTTTCTTTCTCTCCCTCAGAAAGCAAGCAGGAGCAACACTCACCTCTGCAGGAGAACAGAAGGAGCTGTTAAATGGAAGGGGCCACATAGACAAAATAACTCTTCACATTTCTAGTGCAGAGGCAAGTAGAAAACATCATGAACATATCTGAAATGACTGTTATTTCTTCTGGACCAGCAGAGAAAGCTAAAAACTATTTCTTGTTTTGTTTCCTAAGGAAATTGCACTGTATAACTTGTGGGCTCTGCCTGAGTTCCTTGCAGTAAGGCCAGTTTCATGAAAACTCAGAGAGGAAATGTCAGGGTCACAAAAATAGGTGGTCTGGCAGACAGAAGAAGCAAACACCCCACAGAGTGAAAGGTTCCCAGCCAAGCTCACGCCATCAAGAAAACTCACGTGAGAAGTGTCACCAGAGGGAATCTGCCAGTGCTACAGAGATAGTACATTTTACTTCAGGCTAGGGCAGGTTTATTCCAAGCTGCTCCCAAACTGCACATGCCGGGCTGTTAGTGACACTGCAATACTGTTCATACCTCACTGAGCAGGACGTTCACTGAATGTACAGTGGGCACAAGCATAAAACTCAGACCTCAGATTCTACAGGCCTTTGACCTGGGTCCTGATAAGGCTGCCCGTTACAGAGGCTGCCCCAGTCAGTCAGTAACAAGCTTCTGCCACAAGCAAATGTGTCAGAACAGGTTATCGACACCCCACTGTAACTTTAACACTATTAGTCAACACTAAACGAAAGTTTAATTTTTTTTCCTTTCTGAGATAAGCTGCGAGGCAGGGATCAGGGCTGCTGTGAGAAAACACAGACTCTTGGTATAGTGAAATACACCTGTTTGTTCCAGTCAGAAAAGGTTTGTGAGCTGAACTCAGGTGCCAAGTTGTCATAGAAATTACTGCACCTTGAAGAATACCGCAAAGGGTTTAGGTTTTGGTATTTGCTAGGTATACCTTGAGTGCTTGGCCATTATAAATCTCTTCTTGTTTAGGAAAGAAAGAAATCTCATTTTGCATCATACTGTGCTTATCTTTCAGCAAAGGTGGGGGCAGGATCCGGATAGCTGGTGTTTGCAGACAGCAGTGGTGCAGTACAGCCCGTCTCTTAGCTTCACAGTGAAGAAAATGAGCTACAATTGTGAAATCATTGCCTAACAATTGATAAGAACCACCACTGCAATCCTCTTCTCTGCCTCTTCTTGGACATTATCCCATGTACCACTTGTTACTGGACATACAGAAAAGAAAATGGCAACGTGGTTAAAGTACAAGCCACACAGGGAGAAGACAAGATCTCATCTGATTTGCCCTTTCACTGTGGCCAAGTTAAGTCAGTCTTTGCAACGCATTTTTTTCTCCCTTCCTGACTATTTACCATCCTTCTTACAGCCCTTGAGTTCTCCCAATGAATGGGGTTTTGTAAATAGAGTCAGTGGGAAGGAGCTGGAGAGACCTATCCCTTTGAAACAAAGCAAGGCAAGTACATTGAACAAGGTGCTACAGGAGACTCTTAGCAGGCTTTTGCTTTGCAGAAGAATGAGATTTCTTCTTGCCTTGTTTCAAATCAAGACAGCCATATCTGTTTCACCCTTCTTTTCAGGAACTCCCTGTGGCACCACAAACACCTTGCAACATTAGATGCCAATTCTTGATGTCAGCCATCCCAATAAAAGTCCAGCCCACCACAAAAGCAAAGAAATTTGGTTCAGACTTTCTTGCTCAGAAAGGAAGGATGGATGCATACGATTCCTCTGTCATCAAAATTCATAACTCTTGGGAACAGCAAGCCCATACACCCAGAACAAGTCACTATTGCCACTATTATACTGAAGAATGCAATGACCATCTTTTCCCCTATGAGGTAAAGCCTGTGCCAAACCAAATACTTTAATATATTAAGTATTAGATAAATACTGACAAAGTTTTAAGTAATGGTACTTTTAATGATTTTTTTTTTAAAGTGTCATTACTTCCTATTAAGCATGGATGTCACACAGTGACAATCATATTGCTCACTAGTCAACTGCAGAAAAGATTAGCAATTCTGGTATAATTTTTACATGAGCCATGTAACAGAGCCTGGGTTACTGAACTGCAGCTCCCTTGAACACAGTTCAGAGTTAGAGCTAGGGCCTATCTCTACCCAATATCCCTATAAATGTCAAGCAGGTCACCTAACAGTTATCTCAGTGCTTTCTCCATATTACTTCTGAGTCAGCAAAAGAGTAGAGGATAGATTGTTTGAATTTAAATTTGCTGTTCAAAAGCATGTCACTGATGTGCTACCAAGATGAAACTTCAACTTGCAGAAGAAATAAAATGCAATTCACAAGCAATTGCTGCTTCTGTAGAAACTTAAATTGTGTTTTGTCCTAATGACCTGGAATTTCTTAAGGGTAATGTGAATAGCTTGCAGTTCGTCTTAACTCCTGGTTCTTCCAAATACATTTTATATTTCTAAGACCAAGCAGTATATTTTCATTAACAGAAGGAAATATCCTGAAAGGTAGTCTGAGGAAACAGGAACTGCTGAGATAAACTGCATCACCCACAGAAATCTCACCTGTATCACAGCTTAATAAAATACCAACATTTGGTCTTAACTTCCTGTAGAGAGGGAGGCTCTAAGGAGGGATCTAAAACAATGGCAAATGACCCTATAAATGTATGGCTTTTGGGCGATAGTTTTAAAATTAATCGCTATGTCAATACATTTTTTGTGGTGCTCGGCCCATGTGAGGGAGTTTTTAAAAGGCAGAGATCAATCCTCATTTGGTCCTAACAATTTCTGACACCCTGTGCAAGCCTAAACAATACAGTCAGCACTTCAGGAGATGTCCAACCGTCTCCTTGCACCCCACAGCAATTGCTTTCACATATATAGATACATACTTCCTGTTGCTGAGAAATAGAACTTTATGTATGATCAAACAAATGATACCTAAAGATGAAAAATATTTTGAGGTGCTTTCACTGACTTTGATCAAACAATCAACAGGAGCAAGATGAATAAACATTTGTTCTAAAACATCCCTTAGGGTAGACTGGAGGAAAGCCACCAGCATCACAGCAGCACCCTCTAGTGCTGCTGTCATTGGGATTTGCCAGCACTTCCTAGATAAAATTCGACATTTGGCATTAAGCTGCAACTTCGCTTGTCCTAGGGTGGACAGTCTTGGATGTTTCCCCACTGGTCAAAGTCTGGCATACAGGACCCTGACTGCTGGTAGCCCTGCACTCATCACATGCCATAGGCCAAAGCAAGCGAAGCCCTGGCATGGGTGGAAGCCACCATATACCAATGAGTGAGCATTAGTCCCTATTACTCTATGTAAACCACCAAATAAGTTTTCGAGCTCATTGCAGGACTGTGGTTTTGGGAAGGGGTTTCAATGAGGCGTTCCCTTTCCTACACCTCTCCTACTGCATGGGGATAAGGTTTACACTGTAAATACTTGCCTGGCCTTCAAGGGTCTCACTCAGGTGGTGCTAAAGCTTATGTAATGGTGAGATCTTTTTAGGGTCAGTGCCTCAATGAAGGTTTCATTGACACAGCTCACAATAAGGGAAGAATATCAGCACAGTCTTGGGGACAAAATGAGACATAGATGACTAAGGAGACAAATCCATCAACACTAACAAATGCTTGAAAAATGAGCTGCAATTACTTAGGATCCTTGTGCTAACAGCACCTACAACACTGCACAGTATCTCCCATATGATGAGACTAAAGAGCAGTGCAAAGGTAGAGATCATTTTATGTTTGTTCAGTGGAAAAGAAATGAGGCTATTCCCACAGATTTCAAATAATGTAGAGATGCAACACCAGAAGTAACTACTGCCAGTCACAACAAAATAGATGCATAATAAACCAGCTAAAAATTAATCTGCCAATGGAGTGAATGTAACATTAAAAGGTGGAGGCAAGACTGAGTATGTAAAACAAGGTGGTTGAGATACCATACTTTAGAAGAGAAAGGTTAGGTATGACTTTGGAAAAAAAAAAAAAAAAAAACCACCACACTTGCTGCTCTCCTGAAGTCATGGAACAGCTGTAGGGCAGCTAAGCTTCAATGACCACCCTTTCTCCACCTCACTCCCTGCAGCTGTAGCAAAAGACCAGGTGGAATTAGTGTTGTCTTAAGTGCTATATACAGACACACCCATTCAAAGACATTAACAACTCAGCCTTCATGCTGCTTTGTTTCATCACTTGTGCCTGGGAAGCATAGACGCAAGATCCTACTAAATCAGACAGAAAGAAGTACTAGGCAATGGTGAACTGTTTGCGTTTGAGCCCCAGCCATGATCACAGCCAGCTGGATCTTATGGTCAGAGCTGTAGCACGAGTAGGGCAAAAGATCATTGCATCCACTATACTGTTTCTGCCACCCTGTCTAAGATGTGGGTGCATATAAGTTCTATAAAGTGCTTTTGTCTATCTTTAAGTACAGATCTACATTTTATTATCTGGCTCTAATAATTCTGAGTGCCTCACATGCAGTTCTCAGAATCTGCCTTTCTCCAAGTCCCTAAAATGTGTCAAGGCCACAGTTACAGTCACACTGGGTTTGTCACTTCAGCATCTGACACTCCAACCAGATGAGGCAAAGAATCAAAACTTCTTAAAGGCAAGCACTGGAACATTAAAAAAAAAAAAAAAAAAAGGAAAAAAAAGAAAAACAATCTAATGAAACAACCAAAAAACCAATTTCCTACTTAACTGTAGCTCTGGTCTAAGGCAGTACCACAGGTATATTACATATCAGGAGACAAGACCAATGAGATGCCAACACAGAAACACAAAGTAGTATTCCTACACTTTTTTCTACACAAGAACCCACAGAAGCATAGTTAAATCTATCAGGTCCTAAACTATAATCCACATAGGTAACAGATAGATCAACATACCTGAGGGAGTTACCTTAGTCTCTGCCAGTTCCTCCTCTTGCTTATCCTGCCAGCTGGAATCACCTTCATGTTATCATGTCCAGGCCTCAGCCAAATAGCTTCAACATCATTCTTGTCCTTCAAGACATAGAGGGAGCAGGGAGATGATGTAAACTGTTACAGAGCATGCACGGGATTTGCTAGCTTGGTTTTTTATGGGGCTGCCCAATTCATCACACTACCAAGCTTAAGAAAATAACATAGCAGTAAGAAACAGTTCAAAAGATTCTATTTCTCATTCATAAATCCGACTCCATTAACTTATAGATCATAACAATTTACTGTAAACTAATGAATGAAGCTGGGACATCATTCATTATCATAAAGCTATTTCCTGCCTGCTTAATTAAGCTCCAAGAATGCTCTAGCAGAAGGAAAGCAGAAGAAGACCCTCTTGGGAAATGATAAATGCCAGAGGCTGAGGGGGCATCCTGGCAGTTTCAGCACAGCTAAACACACTGGGTACTCTCCCTAGCAGGAATAAAGAGCCTCGCCAGCCTGGGAGGCTGGAACACAGAATTCAACTCTAGCAACATTTTGACTAGCAGAAATATCTGTGAATCCAACAATGTAATTTGTGCCAGCATTGCATAAAACCAGAGAAAACATATTTTCTGCAGTGGGCCTAATTTTTTATCTAAAAATCAAAACTAATTTTATATGGAGGCATGTAGACATCAGCCTACTCTTCTTAAGCGTTAACATAGCAGCTGCAGAACTGTCCACCAAGCTTTATAGTTTAGGCTATTAAGATATGGCTGCCAAAAATGGAGCCAAAAGAGTATTTTAAGCTAGACAGCATAAACATTCAGGAGACACTAAAACAAGAAACAATCATTTTCTGCTAGCACAGACACAGTCTGAAGCAACTAAACAAAGAAAACTTTTCTTTCCCTTCTGCTCACTAAGTAGGAAAAAGAACCCCAACCCCTCCCTCCCCCACTTTGTATCATATTGGCACTTAGCGTTGCCAACCATGAACTACAGATACACAGCAGAAGGCTCTCCTTGCCTCAAAGACTTTACCTTCTTTCCACATCCTCTCTGGTTTGGTGCTGATACCTTAAGAATTGTATTTTATCTACAAAACAGAATGAAGAATCTTTATTACAGGCATCTATGCAAATATATATGCCTTCCCATAACCAGAGAGCTTACTACAGCCAAGTTTCAAGAGCCAAATAACAGGAAAGTCCTAACCTGGCTGAGGGAGTAGTTAGCTAATCCCCTGCAGCTGATCTGAGCCCGCCCTGAAAAACCCTCTGCAGATTAGGCAACTGATTTTATCACCTTTCCTTACAGCTGTGATGAAGTGATATAGGTATCTCAACTAGGTTGGTGTTTCTGCTGTTTCTTTTGATGGTGCTGTCTATTTTGAAAGCTGAAGCTGATGTTCTGCCAAGCAATAGCAAGTATTTATGGCCTTCTCAAGCAGTGAAAAACAAATTATGGAGAATTCCAGTCCAGCCCACATTTAATTTGCTTTATTTACATATGAACTGCAGCCTGGAACAGAGCTAGTCAAACATCATCATGCTTGCTTCCTCTGGCCAATAGTATCCTGTTGTCCACATGTAATTTGGTCTCCAAAATTGCTTGTAATTAGATATCAAAGCAGAAACCAAGCCCTTCTGTTTCTCACTGTAGATTCCTATTCCCAGGGTCTTGTCTAATCAAAACTAACTGTGACATGGACTGACCTCCCTCTCTGCAAGAATAAAAATAACTTGGAAGATCATATGTATCAGTATTATGTGGTGGCATCCCCTGTAACAATATTCTATATCATGTCCCCTTCGTCAATTCCTCTAAAATCTTTGCTATCTCTGTATCACTCCCTCTTGAATGGCTTACAGGATAAATTGTTGCTTCTCATCAGAATTTTTCAAATTTTTCCACTCTAAAGAAAACAAACTAGAGCTTTAAAATGTACCTTTGAAATTTTTTTATCATTGCACTGTCCACTTCATAAATTCTCTGCTATAGCCATCCAGTCATATCTCCAAATAACACTGATAGGACAGAAGAAATTTTGGGACATGGTAATTTTACATTTGGTAATACAGACACACATATCCACCCCAGGGACATTTGTAAACATACCTGTGAATAGATTCTCATACTCCTTGAACTGATGGGAAAATATTGCAGTTCCAGGAGATATACAAACTTTATCCTCCCTGGTGTTATGCTGCAGGAGATTTACATGGATCTCACAGGGCTTCTAAATAGCCTTCAGCACTTTTGTAGGCTGGCAGTTTCCAGGCACTCATTGTTTAACCATCACTATACCTCATGGAGTACCTAAGCGTGGTTCCCTTGTAACTTAGGTGGAAACAGACTGGCTAACTGACCAATTTAAAGTCAGTGAAGGAGTCAGGTCTGAGGACATCTCAAAAATATTCACAGCACCAGATCCTCTATCCCAAAATGACAGCTGTGATGCTTCATCATGGCAGCGCATTTCTTCTAGTGTATCTCTCCAATCTGTATTCTGATGCTACTACTGAAATTGAACAGCAAGCTTCTGTTCATATGGAACAACTCCCCTGCCTTTCTCGTTGAAGGAAAGATGACAAAAGAGATAAGTCTGTTCCCAAACTAGTCAAAACCACCATGGATGAGGTAAAAGAACTTGGATTACTAGCAAGAAGAAAACAAACTACTTGAGAAGCATACTGGTGGTTTCCAGGCTGATGGACTTGATACTGTGTGTGTAGTTTAAGATTAAAAATAGTATTTGGTAAGGGACAAGCTAAAAAATCTGGGAAAAGGCTGAAACATTTATCAAGTCAAGAGTTTTGGCACCTACATTTGGTGCTGAATAATATCCTTTTCTAA
>JAVSBS010012487.1:9291-22536 GCA_033124195.1 Coracias cyanogaster | reverse complement strand
GGGGGGGGGCAGGGGAAGCAAAACAGGAGTCATCAAAAGACTTGTTTTTTGCTCGAACCAACCATTTTTGGCACAGATATCCTTAGAAGAAACCACCACCAAAACTGTACTTGTCTGAAGACCAACTTCAGTACAAATGTACACGGTCAAAATGTAGGCTATTTCTGATAAATAAAGACCAACCCTAAGCACCTTGTATTTCCCTTCTTCTGTCTTCCTCCTCTTTACATTGAAAAAACAAACTTTACAGTTTACAAACTATATAGTTTAAGCAACATGCAAAAATACAGAAAACCGACTCTCTTTTAGATGATGATGCGAATGATCAAAATATTATTCTGAGAACCTAATCACTCAGCTGCCCTGTAGAATTGTGGTTATTTACCTGTGTAGTGGTTACTTATCTGCATGGCTCACCAGAACAATTTTACCCAATGAGGTAGTAGGCCAGAAATCCCTAACCACATTTTAAGTAACTTGCTATGGAGCTTCTATGTTTTTATTAATTCTTCTCTTTGACAAACTTCCATTACCCATCTCTACCTTCCTCCAAGGTCCTAACAATTCTCACTTGTCAGAAGTTTTCTTTCAATTCCAAAGTAACACAGAGGTTTCATAAGTATTTTACTCTTTTGATGCCTATCTTTCTTCCACCCATGAGAAATTCTGGCCCTGTTACCCTTATAGGATAACCCAGCCAGAATCGATAGGTAGAGGTGGAGGAATGGAAACACTAGCATGAGTACCATATGATAGTCTTGTGGGTTACTCCTTTTCAATATGGTGATTTCCATCAGCTCTCACGCAGAAAATGAACACTCTTACTCTCTAACCTATGAGTGTTGGATAGTATCTTTCCTTCGCAAAAGTAACTACATGGCAATCATCGATGTCAAGCTAATACAAGTAGTAGATTATATGCTTTCAGAAAGGCTGAGACTGACATCAAGATAAATTCTGTGCATGAGTATGAAACCATGGAAAATAAAATTTTCTTTTTAAACTGGATCAAATCTTTGAACAAGCTGCAGAAGAGAGGGGACCAAAATGGTTTCAGTTTGTAACAAACAATTCCTTCATCACCTATTAGATTTAAACTACCCCTACTTCCCCATGGTACCAAGACATTTTTTCCTATTGCATAGGGCTATTTTTAAGAGATGGAATATTTCCACACCTCCTCTCTGAAGGTACTAAGGACAACTCTTGGGTGCTAACTCACACTGAGGGATGAATCAATTTGTTCTCCGAATAGAGCAACACTTGGGAAACTTACCTTATCACTGTCTAGCGTGTTCTGTGAGGTTCGTGAGGCAATTGAAATAGTATCAGGTTGGCTGCTACCATCTCCCTGACTGTCCAGGTCCTCGCCGTCTCTGCAAATAATTCAGTTTTCATTACAATATTAGTACTGTGTTTGTAATCTGTTAGTTTCCCACTTACAACTCTAAAGAAGGGGCACCTAGACAGTGTGGCAACAGACACCAGACAGACAAACTAACTGATGCAAAAATCAAGTACTCACTTTGTTCTGTGCTTTAAGAGAACAGATTTGTTTGTTCAAGGTCTACATCATATAGAAGTAAGGCAGCAACCAGCCAGAACTATGGTAAGAAACCTGCACAACCACTTAGCCAAAGCTAGCAAGCAGAACATTCAGTCACATGTTGTGCTCCATGAAAGGAAAGCAAGGACCTGAATAACATGTAGAATTGTAAAAATCTAAAATGTACAGCTATCTTGTACTGCAGTTCCAAATCCCTTCTGTAATCACAGAATCATTTAGGTTGAAAAAGATCTCTAGGATCATCTAGTCCAACCTTTGTCCAACATCTCCCTATCCCCTAGACCATGTCTCGAAGGGCCACATCTACCCGGTTTTTTAACACCTCCAGGGATGATGACTCCACCACCTCCCTGGGCAGCCTGTTTTAATGGCTAATCACTCTTTCAGTGAAGAACTTCCTCTTGATATCCAATCTAAACCTCCCTTGGCACAACTTGAAGGCCATTACCTCTCTTCTTATCGTTAGCTACCTGGGAGAAGAGATCAGCACCAGCCTCACTACAGCCTCCTTTTAGATAGTTGTAGAGAGCAATGGGGTCTCCTCTGTGCCTCCTCTCCTCCGAGCTAAACAATCCCAGTTCCCTCAGGCGCTCCTCATACAACATATTCTCCAGACCTCTCACCAGCCTCGTCGTCCTTCTCTGCACCTGCTCCAGCACATCAATGTCCTTCTTATACTGTAGAGCTCAAAACTGGACACAGTACTCAAGGTGTGGTCTCATGAGTGCTGAGTACAGGGGCACAATCACCTCCCTACTCCTAATGGTCACATCATTTCTGATACAGTCCAGGATGCTGCTGGCCTTCTTGGCCACCTGGCCACACTGCTGGCTCACGTTCAGCCAGCTGTCCATCAGCAGCCTCAGGTCCTTTTCCACCAGGCAGTTTTCCAGCCACATTGCCCAAGCCTGTAGCGTTGCTGCGGGTTGTTATGACCGAAGTGCTGGACCCAGCACTTGGCTTTGTTAAACCTCATACAGTTGGCCTCAGCCCATCAATCCAGCCTGTCCAGACCCCTCTGCAGAGCCTTCCTACCCTCGAGCAGATCGACACTCCCACTTAATTTTGTGTCATCTGCAAATTTATTGGGGGATCACTCAAACCCCTCATCCAAGTCATCGATAAAGATATTAAACAGGACCAGTCCCAGAACTGAGCCTTGAGGGACCCGGCTTGTGACCAGCCACCAACTGGATTTAACACCATTCACCACAACCCTCTGGGCTCAGCCATCCAGCCAGTTTTTAACCTAGTGAAGAGTCCACCTGTCTACGCTGTGAGCCGCCAGATTGTTCAACAGGACACTGTGGGACATGATGTCAAATGCCTTACTGAAGTCCAGGTAGACAACATCAACCACTTTGCCCTCATCCACTAGGTGTGTCACCTGGTCATAGAAGGAGATCAGGTTGGCCATACAGGACTTGCCCTTCATGAACCCATGCTGGCTGGGCCTAACCCCCTGGTTGTCCTGCACTTGTCATGTGAGCATATCCAAGATGAACCTCTCCATAATCTTTCCCAGTACTGAGGTCAGGCTGACAGGCTTGTAGTTCCCCAGATGCTCCTTCCTGCCCTTCTTGTAGATGGGCAGCACATTGACAAGTTTCCAGTCATCCAGGACCTCCTCCGTTGACCGGGATCGCTGATAAATGATGAAGACCAGCCTGGCAAGTTCCCCGCCAGCTCCCTCAACACTCTTGGGTGGATCTCATCCGATCCCATAGACTTGTGCATGTCCAGTTGGCGTAGCAGGTCACCGACTACCACTTCGTGGATTATGAGGGGATTATTGTGGTCTCCATCCCTGTCTTCAAGATCAGGGGGCTGAATACCCTGAGGATAACTGCTCTGGCTATTAAAGACAAAGGCAAAGGCAGCTTAAGTACCTCAGCCTCTTCCTCGTCCTCCGTGGCAATGTTCCCCCTTCTCATCTAATAAAGAATGGAGATTCTCTCTAACTCTATTTTTGTTATTAATGTATTTGTAAAATTGCTTTTTATTATCTCTTGCCACAGTGGCCAAACGGATTTCTAGCTAAGCTTTTGCGTGTCTAATGTTCTTTCTACGTGACCTAACTAAATCCCTGTATTCTTCTTGAGGAGCCTGCCCCTTCTTCCAGAGATGGTAGACTCTCCTCTTTCGCCTAAGTCCCAGCAAAAGCTCCCTGTTCAGCCAGGCTGGTCTTTTTCCCTTCCAGTTCGTCTTGCGGCACATGAGGACAGTCTGCTCCTGTACCTTTAAGAGTTCCTTCTTGAACAACGTCCAGCCTTCCTGGGCCCCTTTGCCCTTTAGGATCATCTCCCAAGGAACTTTCTCAATCAATGTCCTAAACAGGCCGAAGTCCACCCTTCAGAAGTCCATGGAATTAGTTTTGCTGCCCCTCCTTCTTATGTTGCCTAGAATTGAAAACTGTAATTTCATGGTTGCTAAGCCCAAGATGGCCTCCAACCACCACATCTCCCAGTTGCCCTTCTCTGTTAGTAAAGAGAAGGTCTAGCAAGGCACCATCCCTGTCGGGCTCGCTTACCAGCTGTGTCAGGAAATTGTCTTCTACACACTTCAGGAACTTCCTGGACTGTTTCCGAAGTCTGCTAACTTGAAGTCCCCCATGAGAGCAAGGGCTGCCCATTTTGAGGCTTCAGTCAACTGTCTATAGAACTCTTCATCGACCTCTTCATCCTGGTTGGGTGGTCTATAACAGAATCCCAACAGGATATCCACCTCACTGGCCTGCCTCCTCATCCTTACCCATAAACATTGAACCGCTCCATCCTAGTTGTTGACTTCTACACAGTCAAAACACTAACATAGCCACCCCACCACCTTTTCTACCTTGCCTATTCCATTTGAAGACCTGAATGCACACAGGTCAGGAACTGTTCAGGGCAGAAATCTCATCATTGCAGGAAACTGGAAATTATTACAAGGTAAAGGTGGGCAAAATTACTCTTGCTTTTGTCCAATTCACCCAAAATCATTAGAGATTCAACACTACAAAGTGCTGTTGTCTATGTAGAGGTCTACAATTATTTTACATACTATTTACCTTCTTCCTTTTTGTTTCGTTGTTGGTGCAGTTTTGGGGATGTGGATGGGCTCTTTCAATGCTCCTTTCAGATGAATGGTTCTTTCTTGTATCACTTCCCGGATGTGTTTGATCCAGTCCTGTTTATTCTCTATACTGGATGCCTTTGATATGCAAAAGAAACAGAACACCCACAATGGACTATTATAGCTGAGAAGATCCATACATACAGTCAGCTAATAAACACAAAAGAGGAAGGCATAAAGAATGACTTAGTGAATCATTTTAAAAAACTGGAACAGAGAAAGGGAAATTCAAGCTGGTTGTGTTCATTTTGAACTGCCAACACTACTTCACACTTCTCAATGTTATTAATATTGTTAATTTAAAAAACATTTTATTTTCGATTCAGATTCCTCTTTCATAAATTGAAGGCTAAAGCCCTGTAGGCTTCTCATGAGAGACAGGGCAGATTGGCTTACTCAAAGAATTCCAGTAGTAACACCTTGAACATTGGTATTTTAAACTCATGCTATGTTTTAGGTCAATTCTAACTTCATGTAATCATCTACTGACTCTGAAAGAAAAATTAACTTATCCTGCAACACATATACTTCCAAAACACATTTCATGTATTACTTTTCCTATTTCTGAAACATATCTGGAAGCACAAAGTTAATTTAGGGATTGTATTTTAAGAACTGCCTGCATATATATTTTTGAGATACTCTGGAAAAGACTTGATATCCAGCTGCCCAACCGGAAATCTGATTGTTTAATCCCATTTAACCCTGCACCTGAAATGCTATTAAATATAAACATTATCGCAGATCTAAAAATTATTATATATAACTTCCTACTTGTTTTAATTGCTATCTCCTGAAATAATTGGCTTTGAATATACTATAAATATGCTATAAATATTTAATAACCAGGAATTTTAAATGTATGGAGAATTTGAAGAAACAGCTGAACAGTTAGGAGAAAGATCTTTGTTTTCTCTTGCAAACAAAAACATTTAGCAAAAGAAGCTTAACACCAAGTTTTGTTAAATCTTTTATTTAGGTTTTTTTTAATGGAATTTACTTAAAATACTAATGAGCTAAGGAAGGGCTAGTTTCAAACCTTCAAAATAAAACAAATAAAAAAGATCAATAAAATTGTTGAAAAGCTTCATATACCATCCAAGTTATCTAAATATCCCACACTCTCAGTAAAGAGAACAGGAACACCTTAAAGTGATCTTACGTAGAGAGCCCTTAAACAAACCCCAATACTGCCCTACCTTGGGAGGATTGTTTCAGGCTGCAAAACACTGTCTGTGAAATTATGGGAGTATTAAGACTGAAGAAACTACATTATTCAGTGATGTTAAATTGCATTTCCTTGTACTCATTGACTGCTGTCAGAAAACTCATGTGAGCTCTTCTTAGCCCGTAATTCACTAGGAAAAAAACTGTTTTATTGGCAACATGTAAATTTGAGTGCCCATTTTCAAGTGGCATTATTAAGTAATCACCAAAAATAGATGTGAAAACCTTAACAAGTTTAATAGTAGGTGTATAAAGCTGTAAATGGGAAGATGAACTTTTTCTCAAGCTCAACACAGCTAAGAAATAGAAAAGTTTCAAAGCTGACACGGTCCCGTTAGCTGCTTGTTGTATTAGAAATAAGTTCTCCAGTTGAAACCTAGGTTCCAGGCTACACAGCAGAGTCACATAAAAAATGGATTTAGCCATTCTCCTAGCCAGGCAAAGCACACTACCAACACTTGTAACTTCCCCAGACACAAAATTTATAGGCAGTGCTCATGCTCTCATCCAAAGGCAAGTATCTTCAGAAAAACTTGTCGCCATATGTGGTGGGTATCTTCTGAAGTGTTTCTATTGCTGAATAAAAGTATGGGCCATGAAAACCAGCATCACTAACAAGCAGCAATGACTTGCATGTGAAATGTAACAGTGATGTCATGATTTGCCTGTGGCATAGCAGTTGCTCAGTCAGCTAGTTGCTTAGTTTTCAAGCTACAGAAGGCCATGGGATCAAACCTCTTCCTATTCCAATTTGTGAAATGAAATTTGTTTAATTCTTCAGTAGACCACAGAGATTCCTCTCTGCTGTCAAGACACCTGAGTTAGATATATACCAAATCCTTTACACACAAAGGAAAACTATCTGTCAGCAGCTGTCCCTCTCAACGCAAGAAAAGTCATCACTTGTTGCCTTCCCGATGAGTAACAACTACAAGACTTAGTACAGACTGTACAAGCACATCTGCTAAAATTACCTTGAGAACAATTTTATTGTCTGAAGTTGGTGTCCTTCCAACCCATAGAGCAAACTTGCAGGGATCTCCTTCTACATGTTCTGTGACACCCAGTTCAGAAGTCTGGAATTAAGAAGAATTTGTTAGGACGACACAGCATTTTTTTCTCAAAAGACACAAAGTGGTGTTAATACTTTAAATAATTGAGCTCTGCTATTTAAAGAGATTTTTAGAAGCTTAAGGCTAACTCATATGCTAGAGAGAATCCTTTATTCTGGTGGCACTGGTGGGGTTTCTTCAAAAAAGGAAGAACTGCAAGCTAAACTGTTTTTTCCTATAAAGTAACAATAAACAATAGCATTTATAACCTGAATACCAAATTGCTTATTTTAAATTTTTGACTTGACAATAAAGGCCTCATAACTCTAAAAAAAGGTGCTTAGTGAAAAATGAGTGTTGGCTTCTCTCATTATTTCCATCAGGGAATACTCACTACTTATGTTTTCTCTCAGCTAAGATATGCTTAAGAATACTCTTGATATCTTCTAAAACTGGTCTGTTTTCTGCCAAAGGAGGCTTTTCTAGTGTGTTTCCTTCCTTCTGAAACAGATGAAATGCAGTTTCCCTGAAGAATTTTGTGGGACAACTACACTGACAATCAGTCTTCGTGAATGTTAATGTCAGACCTTAATAGCTAATTATCATACAAAATGTTTTCATTTTCCAACTGGAACAACATCTCAATCATGTGAATTTGGCTTCCAGTTGAACAATTCATATAGGCTCTGCTCCACAAAAATTACAAACTAAGAAATATAACTCAAACTACAAGAACCCTCACTCCAAAAGACATCTGCTAAGCATTCCTATGTTATTAGAAGCATATCACCAGCACATACTCAGTTCATTACAGGAGACATTGGATACATAGTACCTGAGTAAAGGTAACTTTTTTTTCTTGTCTCACTTGGATGCCAGCTTTTTTACTTGTTTGGTTTTGTTGTGTGGGGTTTTTTCCCCACTACCCTCCCCCCCCAACACATCCACCCCTTCAGCTTTGTCATCTGGTTTTGATAAAATGCACTCTTCTTCACTGAAACACTTAAAAGCCTGTAATGTGTTTTAAACTTGACTCACCATAAGTCTCGTGTGTGTTAAAATGCTTGTAAAATACTTAATCCAACATTACATTATGTAATTCAAAGAAAATCTATTCTACCGCACTGCTCTATATAAAGTCTGAGTAGGAAAGGCATTATAATTTCTAACATTGTTTTTTAAAGCCTAGTAAATTTAGAAGCCTTAGTACACTTGTGCATATTATTAATTTTACAAGGGACAATAAAGGGACAATGCAGTAGAGGTCTGCACAGTAAGGAGTGGCAAACCAGACATGTGTTGTTCACTGTCCCTTTCAATACTGGTAGGCATTAATTCACTTAATGTGAAAGTAGTGGGAGAGAGTCAGGTTCAAAATCCAACACAAGGAGGTTGGCCAGTGCCCAATACATATTTGGACAATACAACTCTTTGCAAAGCATGCTGTAAATGCTGAAAGTCTGTGTAAGGTCCAAGGACAAGCTCACAGAAGAGAAATCCATTGCAGATTACTGAGTGCATAGAAAACACATTCAGATGAGGAAGCCTCTGAATGGCCAGTTACTGGTGACTGGAAGAGTATTCTAGCAAAGTAGTATCTGCTTGCCTTGTTCCTATAGCCCTCCTTAGGCATTTACTTTTGGATTCTTATCTCTTGCCAAAGGAGTTCATGGACACATTCTTCTACTACAAGTCATACCATTGAGTGGCCTGTGCTGAGAAATGATGACCATGGTGGTCATCATTCCCAAAGTAAAGAGAAAGATCTAACTTCTGTAAAACCACCTTCCAGATGTAGGAGACAGAATAACGTGCAAAAAAGATCTTTAGTTCAAATCAACACACATGCTTTCAATATCTGTATGAATGCCTTTTCTGAAGCTCAAACTATAATTATTGCTATAATAGTAAGCTGCACTACAGAATATTTTGCCACGTAGAATATGAAGACAAAAAGAATGCTTGTATTTTAAAAGTGAGGCACAATGAGAGTCTTCAAGATTTCTAGCAGCGTCTCCAGGACCCAAGGCTATTACTAAATTCCTGCCAAAGGAACTGACATGACAAGATTACAGGGCCAATTTTCAGCTGTCTCCGCTCCCACATAATGCCTTGGCACCTGATACTACCCTCCAGTAAACCAGAAGTTTTTTGTATTTCAGGTTCCTGAGAGTACCAAAGAAAGGTGTGATCAACAGCTGCAGCTGTGTTACCTGCTAGCTACCTTGTATCAGGAAGGACAGCAAGAGTTGGAAATGAATTGACAAAATATGCAAAGTAAGATATGGGAAAAAGAAGGTTTTTTGAACTGACTTGCTTTACCAGTTTGGATACTGATGGGAGAAGGCGGAAAGAACATAGGAAAAGGAGCTGAAGCAGGACAAAAGGCTCAGTATTTATACTAGATCTAGACTTAATCACATATCCCAATAGGATCAATAGAAGAATAATATCTTCTAGTGTGTGACTCTGAGAAGTAAAGTAATTTCAAGTATTTGTTCTAGACTGTCTGGTGGAAAAGCTAATCTTGCTTCCAACAGATGCAGAGCAAGCCATGGAAGACTGTTTTCTCACTTGGCTACCTGAACTTACAGGGTGGGAATATTGCTCTCACTCAAGTCATCCAATGAGACAGGAAGGTAAGGGTTTGAAATCCAAGGTCACATTTTGTGAAGCATACATGCTGCAGATGAGGAAAGCAAGAGTGGATGTTTTTTTCTTGTCTTTTTTTTTAATGGGAAGAAAACATTTCCATCTTTAACACCCTTCCAGTAGACCATAAGAGCTATCATTTATTTACAAAACAGTATTCTAAGACTACTAGTGTCAGCAAACATTCTGGAATGAACTTCTCCATAATGAGGAGTTCTTGCCTTGCCAGATCAGTATGTGTAAGGTATCCACCACAATGAGTCCATAACATGAATATTACTACAAGAGCATTAGCAAACAAACAAGATGAAGGCAGCCTGTAAACTCCTTCCATTCTTCTGCTTTATAGAAATATGCCTTAAAGAACCAGCAATAACACACAATTAAGACAAAATCAGTCCAGCTCAACCTTAATTTTCCTTTGTCCTGACACACCAAGACTGACATGTAGCCTTCAGCAGTTGCTTTCAGCCTACTGTTTCTTCTTAAAAGTATGACAAAGCAGCAAATCTACAAGATTCAGTCTACGCATTCAAAGGCTGTTCTTTCAGTGTACTGTAATAGTTGTTCAAGTTCTTCAGGCACATTTAAATAATCTGATTTTAGTCACAGTCTAATCTAGACAGTTTTCTAACTACAATCAGATGTTCTCCCATACTTACGAACAGTTTACTCTTGTAAATGTACTTGCTCCTTCCACTGGAGTCCTTTACTTCTTTACTGAAAACCAAGGACATCTCAAAGAGGAAAAGGTGCCTCTCTCTGCCCTTTCGAATTAGAGTTTTGGGGTCCCACACTTGGAAGGATTCTTGAAGGATGAGCTCTCCCTGAGATTCTATGTTTTCATCAAAGCCTAAACAAAAACAGGGAGAGGAAAAGTTCACCATGAAAAGCTGATAATACGAGGAAATTAAAAAGCATAGCTTCTGTTTATTAAGTGATACAATTATTTTTTCTCAAATACAACTTGCAAAAGATGGGATTTCAAGAAAGCAATACTGCAAGAACTTGATTTCCACATTGCAATATACTAAATGTAACCGTAGTTCGAGTCTACGTCTAAATTTAGAGATCCAACTGTTAAGTTTATCAACTCTTCTGGCAGTATTTCACCAACAAATGATAGATCTCTCTATGCTAGCTTCTGGTAACCTCCTCTTTAATGAAAATGATTTCCCTTAGGAGCTTTCTGCCACTGTAGAAAATGAGCAACTTGTAAGAACACAGAGAGCACATCAGGTTGTTCTGACATTGGCAAGCTCCTAAATGCCACCTTTTCTGGTGGTACACTTTCTCCACCATACAAGCAATCAGCATGCAAACATGTTCCAATATAGGATGAAAAAAGATGGCAGCTTGGAGCTGTTGCCATGTGATCAGCCTGCCATTGACTCCCTGCAGCATTGATCCACAATAAAGGAACAGCTGCTGGATTACTTATCTTGAGACATAATGTAAAGACAAAGATTAAGAATATCAACAATTTTACTTCCACTGTAGTGGCACAGTGTTCTCCCAGTTTAATACACAGCTTAATGTTGCAGCACAACAGAAATTAGTCTACCATACTCTTCTGAGTGGTATTAAACTGCATTTTAAATAGACACTGTTTGCCAATATTCTCTGAACAGAAGAGCACCATCCTTCTCAGAGACAACAGTTCTCAGTGTTCTAAATACGGCAATAGTATGCAGAGCATTGGAGGCAAGTTGCATCAGGATGTTCATTCAAAATCCGCCAGAGACATAAGAGGAAATATGCTCACTCACTGTGTGTGTCTAACATGGGATGACTCAACAATACATGCATGATTTGTTATAAAACCAACTTATGTAAAACATTAGGATATTCTCCAGAGTTGCATTTACAGTCTTAAAAGATTATTACCAAAGCTGGTCAGCATTTATGCTAACACCATCTCCTGAGCAAAGCATTTGGAACCAATCCTGCAAAATGACCAACATTGCTATTGTTTAAAATCAGGAAAAGAGGTGATTTTGAGCATTCACATGATTGAGGATCACATGCCAAACCAAGCTGAGTTTTATAGTAACTTGCACGATATTCCATGACAAGCTCCATTTTACTACTGCAAGGCAGAGAGGAAGAAAAGGAATACTGACTAAAAGCACCTATGTCTTTATTCAGCAGCTACAAGGTAAGGCGGCTCTGATTTTATCTCAAAAAATTTAAATGCCAAAGATAAACACATTTATTACTAAGTGTATAATAGCACCATCATACATAATAACGTGCCAATTATAAAACAGATTTTGGCAGAAAGTTGTTTGAAGCACATAGAAGCAATTACATCCATCCTCCACTGTCTGCCATGAACACGATTATGCTGTTCTGGCTAAGGCTCAGGCTAAATTGGCTTATGCTGACGTTTTACTGCCAGAAGATACATTTCATTTCAACTGGAAGTCTGTTATGGAACAGGCAGCAAACAGATGTGAAAACGACTAACTTCTTGGAGACAATTATTTCATAGATAAATCAGCAAAATAATCTCTAATACACTTATGTGCCTTATATAAAGAAGCCAAGGATACTGGCTGGAAACTGCAGCCAAAGCTATCACCTCTGATCACTCGCCTATTACATTTTAAGTCAGCAGTGAAAAACTTTGTTAGCCTACGTATTTTTCAAATCTGCAGTGGCAGAGCTATGGATCAAGATGAAAGAACATTTAAAAAATTAACACAACTGTACCAGTTGTCTGTCACAATTAGTTTTCCTAAATAAGTTCTCATTTTATATAGCTGCAAATAAAATGCAGCTGTATACAAAATACAAACCCAGAAATAAGAAATAGTTCACATTCTCGGATCTGCTGATGAGAGTATGCAGGGATAAAATGAGGAAAGCCAAGGCCTCCTTGGAATTAAATCTGGCAAGGGATGTCAAGGTCAACAGGAAGGGTTTCTTCAAGTGTATCAGAGGTAAAAGGAAAACTCGAGAAAATATGGGCCTGCTGTTGAATGACACTAGTGCCATGGTAATGAAGGATGCACAGAAGGCAGAGTTACTCGATGCTGCCTTTCTTCAGTCTTTACTGCTCAGGCCCCCCCTCAGGAGTTCCAGACTTTGGCGGTAACAGAGAAAGTCTGGAGGAAAGATGACTTTCCCTTGATTGAGGAGGAGCAAGTTAGAGATCAATTAAATAAACTGGATATCCACAAGTCCATGGTCCATGGTCCTGATACACCCATGAGTGCTGAGGGAGCTGGCAGAAGTCATTGCTGGGCCATTCTCCATCATCTTTGAAGGGTCCTGGAGAACAGGAGAGGTGCCTGAGGACTGGAGAAAAGCCCATGTCACTCCAGTCTTCAAAAACGGCAAGGAGGACCCAGGAAACTACAGGCCAGACAGCCTCACCTGTATCCCTGGAAAGGGGATGCAACAGCTCATTCTGGGTGTCATCTCAAAGTACGTGAAGGAAAAGAGAGTTATCAGAATGGATTCACCAAGGGGAAGTCATGCCTGACTAATCTGATAGACTTCAATGAGGGAATGACAGAGTGGATAGATGAGGGGACGGCAGTGGATGTTGTCTACCTTGACTTCAGCAAGGCTTCTGACACCGTCTCCCACAGCATCCTCATAGATAAGCTCAGGAAGTGTGGGTTA
>JAVSBS010012486.1:0-33667 GCA_033124195.1 Coracias cyanogaster | reverse complement strand
CAGGCTCTGGTGACTGGAGGGCTGGGATGTGCCCAGAGCAGAGATGAAGATGAATTTTTCATTGATGAGAAATCTCGGCTACTGTTCCCTGCATCTCACCTTTTATAGACTTGCCCCTTGTCCATGTCAGCTGAAGAGCTAAATTTTTAATCAAAGAAATGATTGTGGTTTTAGGTAAGCTGTGTGTAGAGGGGGATGTTTTCCTACCTCATCACCTCCTCCTGCCTTCTGAGCACCTGAGCTGCCTTTGTTCTGACTTTGCAAACACAGTGCTGTCCTGCAGGCTCGAAGGGAAGCCCGTGGGATGACCTGCACACTGGGATGCAGGGTGGAAAGAGCAGCGGCTGTTGCTCCTGCAGACCTTTGCTGGGCCTGAGCCGTGGGCTGGAGGGAGAGGGAGGCAAAGCTGCAGTGCAGGTGGCTCCTGTTGGACCGCACATCCACCAGGAGGGATGCTGGCTCATTAGTTGAGGAAACACCTCTCTCCTACCTGCTTTTCTCCCCCTCCTCCAAGTGGGAATGTAGCCCCCACTCCCTGTCCTTCTCCCCATTCCTGATGTGAGTATTCTTTTTTAAGTGGCAAGCTGAATATTTTAAACAAACACTGCTTAAAATCTATAATTTATGGGCAAAGCTTCAGAAGAGGAGATCAGTTGTCTCTTGGTGCTGAGGGTGGCTCTCCATCTGCAGCAGCCCCCACTGCTCTGTTTCTTGTCAGCTGGCATAAAGGATTAGCCTTGGGCAGGGCAGGCACAGAGCAGCACCCAGAAAATTCCCAGTTCTGAACAAAGAGAAACTGGATTGTCTTCTTTTGCAGGCAGGAGCATCTCTGAGCCCTTCCCCAGCACCTGCCCCACAGAGAGAGTCCTATCCTGCTGCTAACTCACCTGGGAGCAGCCGGCTGGGCCCCGGGGTATGGCTCAGAGCTGGGCTGAGTGCAGGGTTGGGTATCTGCAGCCTTCCTTCGGCCCCTCTTGGTGCAATGTGTTGGCTCCTGCTTGGGGCGATAGGGCAGCTTTGTGGCACCTCTACATTCTGCCTGGCAATTTTTGGTGCTTGGGCCAGGACCTCAGCGGCAGCTCCCACCTCTCCCATTTCTTGACGCTGTTTCAGCTGCAGCTACTCCTTCCCCTTCCTCCTTCACCAGCCCTGCATCCTTGGGGGGGTGCTGGGGTCCAGGAGTCTTGTGTTCAGAGAGACCGTCTTACCTTGGTCCTGGGGCTTTTGGCCCAGGGAAGGGAAGAAGGCAAGTGAAGAGGAAACAATGGCCATTTTTCAGGGTCACTGCAGAGACAGCAATCTAAGGAGGAGTCTGCATGGGCTTGGAGTTAAAACCTGAGGGAGCCAGGGCACAGATGAGGAGGCTGAGCTTGCAGAGGCTAAACTCTCAAAGCTGGCAGGCTAGACATGATGGGCAGCTGAACCAGGACCTGAACTTGAGCTTAAAGGCACTGCTGGACAGCGGGAGACCCCAGGTCACCAGGAGAAGACCCTGCCTCTGCTGTTGTTCCCCCTCTCTGCCCCTGCATGTTCTCCTGAGCTGCATGTGGGAGGGTTCCAGGCTTGTTCATTAATGGGAGTGGAGAGACTTTTGCTTCGATTAATTAATTTGCTGCTCTTCCCCATTTTCAGGACCATCTTTTATTCATGGCCAAGTGGTGCAGACACTGCTGCTTGCTGCCTTCTCAGAATGCTGGCATTAATATTTCATCCCAGAGCCTGCTTGTGCATAAGAGAGCTATGTCCCACGTACCTGTCTCTTCCTGCTGATCTCCTGCCCTGGCCTAGCTCACATTCCCCCGCTTCCAGCTCTCTTCAGCAGCTGTACAGCCTCTCCTCAGCTCATATTCCCTGGCAATTAAATGTCGCACACTTAGAGCTGGGCTCGCTGTCTTTGTCTTCCACGATGCTGGGTAATCAGCCCTGTGCAGAGGGTGCTGTGATTCCTGTGGCTGTAATGGGTTCTGGAAGCAACTTGTTTTGATATAAAGCAGCAGGGAAGGGGAGTGACCTGTATTCTTTTATCCTTTTCCCACCTCTCAGGAAAGCAGGAAAAGCACGGGACCTGTATTTCAGTTGCCAGAGGAGAAGTTTAGTGCTGTGGTTCCAACCTGGGAGGAAAGAAGGCTGCTGAAGAAGGTAACACCAGCTATACCTGTCAGAGGAGCAGCAGAAATGATGAAAAGAAGCACTCTCCTGGTTCTTCACCTCTCTCCTGGTTCCTGTGCATGCGCTCTCAGGCATTACTTAGCTCTGTGGAGCTCCAGGGCCAGGAGCAGCCTTTGCTTGCAGCTTCTGCGGCCCCAGCAAGGCTCTCTGAATGAGGGCAGGCCACAGTGCAGCCGTTTGGAGTGGCACTTCATTTACTGAATGGCAGCTCCATAATCATCTTCAAATAAAAAGACTGTGAAGTTTGTGCTGGGAGTTGGTGGAAGCCTTTGCAGTCAGGCAGGTGGCTCAAAGGAGTATCTTCTTTCTGGATATAGGAGTTCCTGGGTTTTGCTTGGGCTTTGTTTCTTTCTTTTTTTTTTTTCTTCTTCACTGGGAGTTTTAAGGATTCTCAGAGGACCTGGTACTTCATTCCCACTTGCTGTCTCCAGGACTAATGTATCCAACGCACATTGTGTTTGGGGCTCTCAGCAACACGCTGATCTCAAGCGGTTGCAGTCAAGGAGGCAGATTAATTTGGTTCAATTTGTTACAGTTCAGCTCTAGTTTCCAGGGGTGCCTTTTATGTCACGGTGAGCCTGTGGATGGGGAAGGACAGGTTTTTCATCCTTTCCCACTTTACAGAGGAAGGCAGGGTGGCAAGCAGGGGACTTTAGGAATGCTCACGCTGCCTTTGCTCAGCAGGTGCTCAGGGAGGACCTGTTCAAGTGAGGAGCTGATCCTGTTTCCCACAGCAAGGTATCTTTGGCACTGGGGCTAGTGGCTGGGATACATTCTCCCTGATCGAAGTGCTTGTTCTGGCAGGGAAAGGCTTTGTAGCTCTTTGTGGGATGGGAAAGGAGGCCTCTTAAGGCACCAATTCCTGGTACATCATCTCTTCAAGGGCAAGATAGCACAGTAGCTCATGAACTCTATGTCTATAGCCCTCTGGCTCAGAGTAAATAGGCTCTGCCTGCCCTGAAGCCAAGCCAAGTGCTTTAGAAGTCACCAAACCAAAGCACCATCTTAAAAGAGGTCCTAAAATTGGGGAGGCAAAACGTGTATCTGCTCTGAGCTGCAATGTTTTGGAAAGACCAGATGTGGCTGCTGGAGAGTCCCCACATTTACCCTATGGCCCCAGGAGCCTGGGAGGAGGCATGGACAGAGAGCAGAGCTGGGAGCGACTGTTTGGCAAAGGGTGGATTGTGCTGGAGAGCATCTGCACGAGTGCGCATTCACACGTGTGTAGTGGGGACGTGTTCAATTAAGGGAATGCGACTGCAGGTTGCAGGACGTGGAGGCTGCGAGTGGCAGAATCTCCACAGCCTCATTAAACTCTCATGTCCAAATTAAATGTCAGATTTGCATATCGGTGCTGAGTTTTCAGGCCCATTATGCAGCAGCCACGGGCGAGGATGCTGTGGGAATCCAGCAGGGAACACCAGCCCTGATGGCTGCTGGATTGCAAGGACACACACGGAAAATGCCCAGCAGGCTGAAGGAGGAGGAGCTGGTGACAGAAGCGTGTGCAAGGCAGCAGTGGGCTCGGGGTTATGCTTCGGAGAGGTGAGCAGCCTGTACTCTCCACTGGTGTGTTTCAAAGCAAGTTACCAAGGAGGGCATGTGCCCAGACCAGTTTGCCCATCTGTGCCTCATTTTATAGTCGGGGTGTGGGAGGGGAAACTGAGGCACAGGGAAAGGATGTGACAGATTCACCTAGCAAAGCCTCTCTGGGGATGGGGCACAGGACACAGCACATTCTGTTGTGCTGATAGGAGCAAACTGCAGGGTGCCCAGCACTTCTACAACTCTGGTTGTAGAGCTTCACCTCCAGGAAACCCTTTACAATTTCCCCCAGGCTGGATTCCAGTAAGATCTTGTTTTAATCCGGATTTAATTACCTGTAAAGACAGACAAGCTTCTTCCTTGCCTCTTGGGAAGCCCAGCCAGCAGGGTAGCTTCAGGTATTGGTACAAAGCCAAACTGCAGCCCAGGTTGGTGAGCCCCTGAAGTGCACAGGAATTTCCGTTGGGGATGGAGACAGATAAATGTGTCAAGGAACTGAACTAAACGACACTCGAAATCAGTGATACAGCACCTGAGAGAGGCAGATCCCTCTTTGCAGGCAGCAGGAGGTTTACTGGGCTTTGTAGTTGAATGTCTATAATCCCACAGTGATTTCTGCCAGGGGTCTGGTTGCAGAGCAGTGGGTGGGAGCAGCAGGAAGATGCTGGCAACTGAGTAGCTGAAAGCAGGATGGACGGCAGGTACTTCTGTCCTGCAAGGCGGCAGGAGCAGAGCAAAAGCCATCCTCTTCACCACCCTTGCTCAGGCAGGACCAGAGTGGAGGCTCATAAAGAATTAGCATAATTGGAGAGCATCATCTGGGGGGGAAGGTGAGACACTGTTTCTTCCTTCAGGAGAAGTATCGTGGTCACCTCAGTAAGATGTTGTGTGTTGCCCCAGAGTCCCTGCTGGGACCTGGAGTCAGGCAGACTGTGTCTTCTGTCCCTGGAATGAGATGGCAAGCGAGGAGGAATGAGGTCTCCGATGTTCTGCAAAGCCTGTGCCTTCTGTCCCACACATCTGTGAAGCATGTCACATCCCCAGTGGGCCAGATGCTGAACATCCTTAGAAGGTCAAACTCAGATGGCAGAAAACCCTCCTGGCTAATTCCGAGACACGGAAGTGACAGGGCCTACATGACAGGAGATGCCTGGGAGGCAGAGCAGCATCTGAGTCAGCCATCTCCAAAGGAAGATGTGTCAATGGCTGGGCTAGTTTTCACCATCTCCACAGCTGGTGGCAGTTTCTGCACTTTGTGTGAGAAGCATCTTGTGTGGCTGACATGCTGGTTCCTGGAGGGGAGCCAGGGGAACGAGACCCACTCCTTTCTCACTGGGGGTTGATGCCTGTGGACCTTATCCAAGCAGTCTCTGCAGTGCAGTACCATTTCCCCAGGAAGAGGCCCAGCATCAGGAAAGGGTCTGCAGGCCCAGGGATGTGGGACTGAAGGGTCTGAAGCATCTTCTCTGGCCACCTTCACACCTCATGCCTGCCAGTGTAGCCAGGCTAGAAGTGCAGCCTCACAGCTCACCAGCTTATAGCAGGCTGCTAGGCAGGTGAGGACAGCATACTTCCAGGGGAGTTGCTCCTGATTTACACCATTGGAAAGAGAAAGGATGCAGCTTTTATTAAACCTTGTTCTGAGTCCTAGGAGGGGCAAAGTGATGGAGGACTGGGATAAAACACCGAGATAGAGTCTCTCTAAGTCAGTTGTATAAGTCCTCCTGGTCCCAGTTCTCCTGTGCATAAAATCCAGGGTACCTCCTGCCTTGGCTATGAGGAATGCGAACCTTTCAGGGCTGAGACCGCTCCCACTGACCATCACAACACCCAGGAGAGTAACGGACTTCTATGTGCTGCTCTGCCAACTGCTTCAACCCTGATCCTGGGTTGGCAAAACTGCCCATGGAGCAAAGCTCACATTTCCCTTCCAAGTCTCCAGCTGTGAGACAGCATCCATCTCCTTTAGCCCACGGTGGTGTTAACCCTGACAACATCTGTGCTCTCCAGGCATTCCTCGGTGTGTTCTCTTCCCTGGCAGGAGGAACTGCAGCTGCCTGCTGCAGCAAGGCCAGTGTGCTCGCTGAGGGGTGGAGGAGAGCATCCTTCATGGCACAATGGAAGCAGCGAGCCTGGGGCTTGTGCAGGCAGGAGAACAAGCCGTGCAGGATGGCTGAGCTCACGGGGCTCCGAATGGGAACAGCGCTGAGCTTTTATCTGCACGAGCTTTTGTGCGCACGCCCTTTTCTGCTTACCTCTATTCGTGCCAGGAAGGAAACTGCTTTGTCTGAATCCATCTTTCTGTCAGAAAATCCTTAGCCTCTGAATAGATTTACTCTCCAGTCTGTAAGCTGTTTAGCACCAAGCCTGTCTAATGGAAGGAGGTGACTGAGTCTGGAGGGCTTTATTGGCAGGACGGGGCTCTGGAGAGGAAGCTGCTTCCTTGTTATTGATGGGACCCTTCACTGGCAGAGATGGCTTTGAGGATGGGAAGCTGGGGACTAGGAGAGAGCCCAAGATTGCAAACCTGGCTATAGCTTGACCCCTTCCTCCCTGTACCCATGTGCAAATCCCCAGTATCCACTTCTGTAACAGCTGAAAACACAGTGAAGTGTGTGTGTGTCTCTGTGGATGGTGAAGCAGAAATCTCCTCTCTCATTGTGTTTAAGGCCCAGAGCTACTTGACTACCTATAAATCAGTAGACAGGTAGGTTGTGAAAAGGACACCGCAGCAGAGTGCTTGCTCAGCCTCTGCTTTCTGTCATTGCAATGATGGTGTAGACAAATCCTTGGCTCCTTTGGCTCTGTTCCCCAGAGGCAGTTGTTAAAGTCGCTCTCCCAGCTCTTCCACTGAGCTGTCTCTGCCTACTGCACTCGTATAATCAGAAGTTGTAAAACCACTGACAAGTCCATAGACTGGAATGGAGATTACATGCAACATTAAAATTAAAAATGAGCCAGACTTACCAAGCTGTCTTCATTAGGCAGCTCTGTTTTATTTGTGGCTTTTACTGCCAAATAAATAATCTTTCAGGTGAGTTAGTTAAGCTGCCCTCAGGAGCAAGAGAAGGCGGCGGAGGAGAGACAGTTCTGCACGGCCACTGGGAATTCTGCCACAAATCAGCCAGTCTGGAAACTGCAGAACTGGTGTAAAATCAAGAGGAAAACCTTAAAAACTCACCAACACTCCCTGAGTCCTCGATGCAAAACTGCACAGAACAGACCCTTCCAACCTGAGCCAATGCAAGGCAGGCTCTGGCACCAAGCGTAAATCCAGAAATCTGAGCCTCTGTCTCCCTCGCCTCCTTCACAGCCATTCACTGGTTGTCTTCTGCGTTCATTTGGTTCTTCAGCTTTATTTCTCTCCTTTTCTGCCAGACTTCTGGCTTTAGGAGTGGTCCTAGGGAAAGCATTAAGAGAAGGTACTGTTGTGGACACTTAAGGGCAGTATTAGAAGGCAGAGCATTTGATTGTACCTCAGCATATTCCAGGACTTCTATGGAGCAAGTACACTGGTAATACACTTACCTGGGTCTCAGCGTTTGTGGATTGTATTTCATGTGGCTATGGCCAAAGTCACAGTTGCTGATGGAAACTATAAAGTATTAGTAGCGTGGTTTGATATTGCATAACAATCAGATGAAGTCTTGTATTCTATTTTAATTTTCTCTTTGTGCTTCTAGATTCTTTCAAACCACAGGCTTGAAAGGAATGACATTTTTTTCCCCAGGGGTCAAAAAGTCTCATGCAAGCCACTGCAAAATGAGAGAAGTGATGCTGCCAACACTGCCAGCAGAGGAGAGCCAGGGTGAAAAGAGCTAAATTTCTCCTTTGCTTCCTGCCTGTTCTAGGTGGGAGTTCTGTCTCCCTGATTACTGCTCGACTCCCCGACATGCCTTGTCCAGGATCATGGTTAACACAGAAATCCAGCCCTTCCACTCCTGCAACTGGCAGACTGTGTCAGAAAGGCTCCTCAGTACTAATGAGGGAAGATGAGGTATAACTAGGTGAGGTTAGGTGTTCTCTGATTATCTGCTTCCTCATCAGAAAACTGCTTTAATCAATCTGAAATTCTTTGCAGAAAACGCTTTCGTAAATAGTTTGTACCAGAAACACAATAACAGATGAATGAAAGACATTTCGTGGGCAAATCATCCCGTTTCAACATTTCCAAAATGTAAAAAAAATTTGCCACTTTACATTAGAAGGCACCATTTGTGTTCAGCAATGAAATTTAACTGGTATCACAAAAAAGATCACAAAGCCTGAGCTCGTATGGCTGTAGAGAGGAGCCCTCGTCCTCCTTCTGCTCAAGGAGTTGAGGCTGAGCTCGGCTGAATGAATTTCACCCTCTTATAACAAAGCAGGTCTTTTTCCAACCTACCCTTAGGCTTTTAAATGCCGCTCACTGCAAAGCCCGTGCTGGGAGCAGGCACAGGGCACGTGTTGCACATTGCGCCAGATGATAGGTTGAAAAATAAACAGTGTGGGAAATGGGGCCTCAGTTGTCAGACACCCAATAGTCTGGTCCCCAGCAGGGTGGGGACCTTCCCCTTTGTGTGTGGCACGGCTCGGTTCAAGGGGACATCACCGAGTAGGAGCAGAGCATCCCATGCAGGCTGATGGCACGGGGAGCAAAGGGAGAAGACTGGCAAGGGGCGGTCATGGAGCATCGGATTTGGATGCAGATGTCGGCACGGATGCGGATTTGTTTCTTGGCCCTGGTTTTGTTATTTAGCTTTCTCTGCGCTTCTCACCTCCCTGTCCGGACAAAAAGGAAGAAGAGCAGCTCATGACCCCACTCCTCTGGGTGTGTGATGAGGATGTCTGAAGTTAGTGAGGAGATCCTATACAACAGCACAAGAGGTTATTTAAGATTTGGAGATGGATATGGCTTCGCTGGCACAGACGTTAGACAACAATAAACCCTCCGTGTCTGGATTCCGCACTTCACAGGGGACAGAGCCCAGGGCCGTGCTCGGCAGGGCTCCTGTGGTGTGGCCGTGGCTCTGCTCCCCACGCAGCCGGGGCTCCAGCTTTCCTGTGCTCCCGTGGCACAAGGTGCTGCAAACAGAGCCTTGCGTGCTGAGAACGAAGGCAACTCCCGGATCCCTCAGCGGGAGCCACTGCTCAGAGCTCAAGTGCTCCCCAGGGATGCCACGGGAGAGCATTCACGCTGTTTGTGTGTGTGTGTGTCTATCTGTGTTTTTTTCCCTGGCAAAAAAAAAATAAAAGTCTTTCTTGGCTCATCTGTCAGGGCATGAGGGAGCTCCTGCTTTTGCTGCACAGCCTTGCCATGAAAGACTTGTCACCCTGTGACTCTGGAGGGGCACCAATAACTGTCCCCAGCTGTGCTTTTAAGGAGGCGGTACTCATTTGTATAATGTCCTATTGTTAAGGGATTTAATTAGCTGTGGTTTGTTCGCTCAGCAGACACAAATGAGGTTTTAATTTTTTGTGTACAGTTGCGAGGTGGTTTTTTATTCATTGCATCAGGAGCTCTCTGAGGCCTCCCACCTCAGAAACTGCCTCCAAAAGGATGGAAAAGGCCAGACAACACTGGGATGGTACTCTAGAAGTGGCAGGATAGGTTATGACTTTAATTTGAGCTGGGGTTATTTATCAAAAACTCATGGCGCTGAAGTGTGCCTCTCCTAGCACCTAGGAAACGTCCTGGTTGCAGAACAACATAATACAGGGCAACGAGTGACTTGGGAAAGCAATACTGCCAAAATGATGCAAGATTCCTGGGATCACACACCATGCAAGCACTGGTAGGAAACCATCTGGACCCCCTCTCAGCTCAGCAGAGCTGTTGAAAGCATAGAAAGAGGTGGTCAGGATGGGAAAAATTCTTCTGGATATCGGACAGTTGGCTTCATCCAGCCTGAGAACCAGTCAGCAATAGTGGAAGAAACTTGCAAAAGCCAGTCAAGAAAGATGGAGGGTTAGACACAACTGCACAAACATCTTTTGGGTATTACTTTTATCTTTTTCTCTGCCTGTATTCTACCTTTGCTGCCTGCCTTTGCATTTGCAGTCTTGCTGTCTCCATCAGAGAGCCCCAAGTCGCTCTTCCTCCCAGTAAAGCAGAGTGTGGATGCTGAGAGGGGCTGCAGAGCCTCCTTTCCTTCTGCTCTGCATTGTCTCTCCTCTCTACTCTCTTCAAACGCCCAGGAACAAAATGGCATTTGCTTTCTTGGTTAATGTCAATATTTGCTTTCTTTTGGAACTGTCTGTTTAATAATAATTCTCGAGCACAGAGGAGAGGTGAGGCCTCTGGGACCAGCTCTGTGAGCTCAGGCTGCGGAGGGTGGGCCTGGCACTCGCGTTTTTTTCTGCTTTCTCTGGAAGATGTTCCCCTGGGGTTGGAACAGTGAAGGCAAAACACCTGGACTCCAGGATCCTCACACACGCTTGCATATAGACATCTGACTTCAGCGGGATGTCAGGGCACCCAGTTCCTACTCCTGCATGTTTTTCTTCACGCCCCTTCTCTCTGTGATGAATGCTGTCTGTGGGACAGGCAGCTGCAGAGGGAGATGCAATTTTTCTTAGCTTGCCAGCCATCAATCTCCCGAACAATACTCAGCTAATGAAATGGCAATGTTATCACAAGCCTGTCACCTGCGGTAATGGGGCGATCGTTAGAAACTGAGACCCGATGGAGAGAAAGCAAGAAAGAGTTCAGAACTTGCCTCCAGAAGGCAAACTCTGCTGAACTGCTTTTGACGAACACTGGCCACCCTTTAGTGCAGAAACAAGAGCCCCCGTGTGCTGGCCACTTGTCCCACTTCGAAAGGAACACCTTCCTCTTGTACTGGGAGAGGACAGAAGTGTTCACACAGAAATAACCACTCTCCTTTATGACTACGCTCCATTTTAATCTGAATTCACAATGTGGACATCTGTAGTCACCTCTGAAGGCACTTTCTCCTGTCTCCTTTGGGAACTGACATCACCAAGCGAGCAAGAAAGTTTTTGATGCTTCTTCCTTTGAAAACCAAGTGGGTTTTTAAGTGGACAAGCTGTGCCCTGACCTGTTGCTATTTCATCCCCTGCTTCCCCCTGCTTGGCATTCTTTAAATTGGGCAGCAAAGAGCTGTTCAAATGGTATTTTGTCCCTGAGGCCCTTCTATTCTTGTTCTTAGTGGATCCCAAGGCACAAAGCACAGTGAGAGAATGCTGCTGAGCAGCGCTTTGCTCCCTGACTAGCCTTTCTGCTTTGCATGGCTCGTTTTCGTTCTGAGTGAATAGATGCAGGCTGGTGACCTGTTTTCCTTGTGAGGAGATGGAGCAGCGGTGTTGCCTGGGCCATGCTACGTGTATCATGGGGCAGACTCTTCCCTTTAACGATGAAGAACTTCCAGCTAAACTAAAACCCCTGTATGTGTGAACAGAGGGAAGGAGCAACTCAGAAGAAATGAGAGGTGAGGGGATGATACCAAAGGGACAGTCTTCCCTTAGGCAGGACTTTGGGCTGCCTCCAGACAGTGCCCTCCTCTCTAGGTCTCATCCTTCTTGCCATTATGCTGAGAAAATGGGAGGTCGCCTGTGGCTGCAACCAGCATCTCTGCAGGAGAAACTCCGTCTCCCTCCCAAGTGTCCTGCCAGCTGAGGACAGGGAGGCTGAGCACAGGGGCAGCGACCCCCAAACCCTCCTTTTTCTGAGGCTGATCTCACTGCTCAGCAACCTGCAGCAACATCCCGCTGGCGGTGTGGGCAAGTGTCAGAGAAAACGAACACTGAGGCAGTTGGTAACACCCCCCAACAGCAAAAAGTGCCAGAAATATGATGCTTTTTGCACTTTCTTTCTTAGTAGCTTCGGTGCATATCAGGTAGGTCCAAGTTTAGGAAGTGCTGGGGGACTCAGGGGATGCAGAAGTTAAAAACAACGAGATCTCTCCAGCTAGTGCGAATCTGCTTAGAGCAGCCAAGGTCACTGGAGCTCCCAGGATGTCTGTGGATCAAGCCAGCTTGCTACATCCTTTAGAAATTGTGGTTTACGTGACGGCTCCCCTTTAAGGTCTGGGCTGGAAAAAGTTGTTCTTTTTTGTAATAATTGTCACTGAACACTGGAAAAAAAAACATGAGAAATGACCAGAATATAACCTCCTGAGAGTGCTGTAAAAATTTTGTTGTTGTTTATTTACTTTAGGAAAAAGAAAAAGCAAAGAGAAGAGTAATAACAAAGCCGAGGCTCTCTGATGAGAGAAAAATGCAATTTTCTTTTTAAAGCTCTTTCTGATTTTGAAGTGACATATGAAAAAGTATAAATGGTTCTAGAAAACACCAAAAAATAGAGAGAAAATAACTACGATGAAGGGCAGGATATCGTGGGTCATTTCTGCTTCTCTCTCCTGTAAAACAATATTTGCTGCAGCAAAGACATGGATATTTTAGTTATTTATTGTTGTTTCAGCTAGAAAATATTACGAAAATAAAAATTATGATTTACCCTTGATGTAGTCTGGTGGCCAAGAGAAGAAGGCTGACCTGGAGCTTCATACTTGAATGCACAAGCAAGCAGGGATGAGGAGAGCAGACAGGTTACAAAGCAAGTTGCATGCTGAAAGGAGCCATTGCCAGGTGGACTCACATGGAAAAAATGGTTTGTGACACAAGGGGTGGGGTGGGAAAGAGGTGGACAAACGTGGGTACCCCTTCCATCGCCTTCATCCACGGCTACCTCCTTCCCTGCACAGTCCTGTGCAGAAAGCAAGCAGCTTAGTCCACAGCAAGTTCTGGTGGAAAGAGCTTCTGAATGAGAAAAATGAGGCTGATCCTTCCCTTCACTTCAGGCTGGCCCAGGGAGAACAGAAAGGTGCCCGGGCCAAATGAGGAAAATTATTTCTTTAGAAAATGAAAAGAAAATGGTTCAGTTTACCGCAGCTCTTGCTAATTGCTTCCACTTGTTTTCCCCACTTGTTCTGAGACAGGGTGTCCTTGTGGCTAATTTCTGCCTTTTGTTCTGGGTTACCATGCAACTGGTGGCATCAGGTGCTTTGCAAAGATGATGATGGAAAGGACAGCTGTGGTGTGCCTTGCCCCCCCTGCAGACTGGTAGACACAGTGAGCAGTTGGCCACCCCGTGCGAGAAGCCGCAGCACCTCACCAAAGAGGAGAGACAAGCTGTGAGCAGTGCTGCAGGTTGCCAGAGGGAGCCATGCCAGCTTTGCATCCCTCACTTGGCTTTTTGGCAGCAGAGTGAAGAGGCTGTTGAGCTGGAAAGAGGTAGAAACATTTCCTCCCACCTTAACTGGGCTTTGGTCAAGTTGTTCTTGAGTTTGTTCCTTCTTGTCATATCTCAGAAGTAATCAGATGAGATTCCCAAGATGGGGTCCCCAGCAGCACTCTTGGTGTTAGGTCCCATCTACCAATATGATCAGGACAGGGAAGCATGGCTTAGCAGCAAGCTGGAGCAGTGAAGAGAGGGTCTCCATAGCAAGGCAGAGAGTGATTTGACAGCAGACTTCCAGAAGCAGGCTTCTCCTCCAGCACTGATCACCAGCAGTCAAGAAGCAACATGGCTGGGTGTAGTTAGAGGTGCTGGGACCTTTCCCTGGCAGCAAGAGGGTGTGGGAGGCAGGAGGAGCTCCAGGAAGGTGGTGAGGAGGTCAGGGAAGTTTTGCTGAAGCAGCTGTGGGAACCTGCCTGGTGGCACGTTGCAGCCCCTGTATGGAACCCATACCCTCCATATCCGTGCCCTGTGGAGCCTGGGCCCTGCACACCCTCTTGCCCGCTGCCAGCTTGAGGGCAGGGGGTGAGAAGCCCTGTGCAGTTTTTCCTTTATCATCCTGGTACCTGTGCCAAGGATGAAGCCACAGTGCTGGGAACCTGGAAGGTCCCGGCTGCCCACAGGTGGGATAATGGCACTCCTGAGGGTCATGGTCACTTCAGTGAGGTTTGGGAGGATCTGGAGGTGGCACGAGCGCAAGGAAGAAGAGGTCTTGAAGAGCAGGTAAGGTGGCAGACCAGCACCTGCTAGGAGAGGGCTGGACTCCTTCAGATGCAATCACACTACAGATAGACGCTAATAAGCAAGACTTAAAAGTGCCAGCAACCCACCAACTTCTTCAAGTGAGCATGATGCCAGCTCTTCCACCCCAGTTTGTGGACTGAGTGTTCAGAGTCTCTTTCAATCCAGCCCACAAATCATCTTGTCCCTTTTATGTCTTCTCTTCACGCAGCTGGTATTTATCATTAACACATTTTATTAGTCTTTGTTCCCCACCCCCAGTAAAAAACCAGTCCTAATAAAATGCCAGAACACATACTGAGCAGAAGAACAAATTGTTAATGCGTTCATTAAACAAATACACTTCTCCTCTGGTCTTTGGATGGAAATTAATTACCCTCCTGGAACTTCAGCCTGGATGTGGGCTTTGATTGACAGCTGGAGGTTGTGTCTGAATCCCTTTTTTAGGGGCTGAAGTGAGAACTGGCGTCACAGCACTGCAGAGCAGAGTCCACCGGCTCACTGAGCGGAACCACCCCAGCATGGTTTCTGATATGCCTCAGCCTTGCCCCAGTAAAAAAACACATGCCAAAGCCAACATCCCACTGGTCCTTTTACAGTGATGGAGGTTGGCTGTTAATTGTGGCATTTTCGGTCACAAGGACAGGTTAAAGGTTGGACTTGATGACCCTGGAGGTCCTTTCCAACCATAATGATTCTGTGATTCTGTGACCGGTGATGGCAGGGCTCTGTGAAGGGATCTGAGAAGGGCTGAGACAACAGTCCATGGAAGGTGGGTTTCTTGGTAGCCTCAAAGGACAGAAGCAAGGAGCTTGCTAAACCCTACCAGCAGCTGGTGGGGCTTCTCATGGGCTTGTAGCCCAGCTAGAGGCAAAATCGTAGGCTAGGATTTGGAGTCTTTTCTTTTGGAGTCTTTTCTCATTGTTACGTTGTTTTCCTTTCCCTGCCTCCCGTTGCAGAGCCAGAGGAGGGCAGGATCCCTCTTTATCCAAGAAATAAATTGTCCGTAGAGCTGCCAGATGCATAAAGCCACGTCCAGGGAGCTGCAGCACCTCGCTGCCACACCAGTGCCTGTAGCACTGGAGGAAGGAGCTTCCAGGTCCAGACTCAGCATCTCCCACGGGGCCAGACTTGGGTCAGTGAGGTTGGCAGGGCATGGCATTGCACCCTCCCATGGCAGGCCTGCAGCACTAGCCCGTGAGCATGTGATAATGAACCTTTTAGCTGGGAGGAGAGAGAGGGAGAAAGAAAGAGAATGAATGAGCCAGGAAAGAGAGAATGACTGCGGGTTCAGTTAGTTAATAAAGGGATTGCAGAAAGCAAGGTGAAGAGACAGTGGTAATTTTATGCACTGCCAGTCAGGCCCATTTGTCCTGGGAGCAGCTCCAATTTCTCTCTGAGCTGTTCCTTTTCTTTAGAAATGGAGCTGTGAAAGGGGAAAAAAAAAAAAAACCCTGATTAAAATCAGCACCCAAACTGACAAGGAAAAAAGCCATTTTAATCGCTGCATCTGTAGATGTATCTTCTCCCATGTAAGTGGAATAAAGAGGAATTTAAAATATTGGCCAGTCATACAGAGCAAAGGCTGAAATCATCCAGACTTTGATGGTAGCCTTGTCATATCCCAGTCCTAACCATAACAGAAAGCCAAATTTCATCTTTACAACTATTAATTCCCACTCATCTATGCATCTATCCACTCCGCCCTCATTCACGCCCTGCTTATTCATGACCATTTAAGAGCACGCCTCCCTTAAAACCCTTATTAGCACTGTAATTTTGATATCTCTACAACTTGTTTAAATCTTCTTCCCATTCTTAGATGTTCCTAATGCTGGATCATAACTCATAACCCCTGCCCTAGCCTGAGCTGAACCCAGAGGAAGAGACTCTGCCAGCACCACACATGGGGCCTGTATTGCTTTTAAACTAAGCTTTTTGCAGAACCATAAGCATCAAGGAGGAGTGAGATGTACTTGATGACGTCGTATAGAGCTCAATTTCTGATGGAGGAGAAAAGAAAGTTATCTGGGGAAGACAGGTAGGAAGGACATTCCCATGTTTAAAAGCAGGCGTGGATTTTCCCCTGCAGTCAGTGGGAAGTCCTTGTGAAAAGGCTGGTTGTACTTTAAGACCACAGGATGGGGACATAAACAGAAAAGTGTAAGTATTAAATTCTGACCGAGTGGTGTTTGGAAGGGGATGGATGAGACAGTTTTGCAGCAGGTCTCTGGGCAGGTGGATGTGTTTGCCTATAAATTCCACTTCACTACAAACCATTCTCTGCAAATGGGTCCGTTTCTTGGCTCCTGAGCACTTAGTGCACATCCAGGTCACACTTTTGCCCTCGACAGAGATGCTCTGACCAGCTGTGGCAGTGGCTTGATGCAGGGATGAGTAGGATTGAGCACACAAAGTGTAATTTGTGCATCTGGATGCAGACGTAAACCGCTAGTACAGGAACACTTCTGCTGCAGAAGGCTACTGCCGCCTTTTATCCTGTCCTGTCCATCCACAGCTTGGCCAAGGGAAAGCTAAGGCCTGGTCAGAGCAGACACCAGCTGAGGCCGTAACCGTGAGCACTCAAGGCTCTTAGAGAAGCTTTCAGGGCTTGTCTCCAAGGGAACACACAGGAAGGTTCAGGAGCAAAGCCAGTGTATTTCCTAAAGAGGATTAAGTCTGATGGGCTTGCCCCTAAGCGCAGGGTCTTGCACAAAAGGCTGATTGTGTTCATATGTCTGCTTAACCTCTTTAAACTTTCCTGCCTTCACCCCTTTAACTGAGTGAGCACAATCACCTTGCCTTGATGACTTGAGTGCAAAAAGGTGTGTGCGGTTTTTTTTTTTTTAACCGAAGCACCAATGGTGTTGCCCGTTCCTCAGGTGCACAGAGGATATAAACCACTCATCAGAGAGCTATGGCTTTTTCATTTTTGTGTTTTGACTTGTGGAGCTGAGACCTCTGGGACGAAGGTAAGCAGCCTTGCTCAGCTTTGTTATAAAGGAGGATGCTGCTGATGTGAGGAGTGGTGCTGGGGCTCCGTGAAATAAGGTGGTTTGTGTGATGTAGCTCAAGTTTGAGGGGATGTGGAGTTCCCCGCTGTCCTGCTCTTTTGCTAGCAGCGGTCTTGAGTCGAGGCTGTAGTTTGGCACAGTTCAGCGCTGGCATGGAGGCCCTGCTCCAGCAGATGTGATCACGTTACAGGGAATTATCAGGGGGTTGCACCTGGCTTAGAGAGCTCCAAGAAGGCACAGGGGTGCAAAAGGCAAGGCAAAGCACTGGTGGTTTATGAAATTAAAAAGTTCATGGGTGCCAAATCCATGTGCTAGAGAGGAACTGAGAAATGGAAGAAGTCTCGGCAACGTTTTATCAGGAGGCAGGACAAGGAGATTGGAGTTGAAAGCACTGTAGTGCCTGATTTGCTATCTCTTCTCTGCACCTTGGCTGCAATTTCTGCCTTTAGGGGTTTGTTAGGCACCTTGGGTGAGAAATATTTTGTACGTATTCAGTAGGCTCTGCTTGCAGAGGCCTTAGCATGCATAAGGCAGAAAACCTGTTTGTAGAGATCAGATCAAATTTACCTTGTACCCTACTACAAAAATAGAAAAAACAAACCAGAAGAGGGAAAAGGACAAAAAAATTGTAACATGGGCTTCGGGCATAGGAAGGTCGAATCCTGAAGCTTAAGCTGCTTATGGATGCTCTTTAGGGAGACCTGGGAGGGCCTGGCACAGAAGTTTTGCCGGAGGGGCAAGCCAGGCAGTGATGTGCAGAGCCTGTGGGGTATCTGTGCAGCAGGCTCCGGTGTTTGGGTGATGGAGAGCTGACCTACCACTGTGGCAGGCAGGCTGTGACCGACCTCTGAGAACAGAGCAGGGCTGCGTAGCCTAGAGGTGACAGGGGTGGCAGAGGTGTCACCGCTGCTGCGTTCTCCACATGCTGCCCGAACGGTGGCTGCTGGCAAAAGGCATATTTTAAAGAGCAGAAGAGGTTCGCTGCGAGATCTGCCTCTGTGAGAACTGCTGTAGAGAGGAGCAGAACCTCTCACCTCTGTGAATAGCATCTGCTTTGGTGTGCTTCCCACCTTCTTTTTAGAGATGAGCAGTAAATTCTCCTGTGAGTTCCCCCCTAAGTGTGGTGTGTTTGAGAACAGAACTGATCTTTGCATGGCAAATGATAACAGATTGAACAGTTCCTATCTGAAAGGGGCCTGGGTAGCACCTGGCTGACATGCTGCTGTTGAAACACTTCTGGAGAACTGGGTCTTTTGTGAAATATCTGTTGGACAGGAATGTGTGGAGTGGAGAAGGAGAGGTCAGTATCACTCTGAAATATAAGACTTTGCCCTTTCCAAAAGAAGGGGATAAAATGCTTGGACAGACCTCTCCTTGCAAAGCTGGTGCTTAGGAGATTCTGGCTTTCTGTGGCTGCTGAAAGGGAGAAGAGGACCTCCCGAGCAGCTCTGCAGTTAGCTGAGAAGGAAGTTGGCAGAATTAAAGAGGTCCATGCGATGCCATGGTGCCTGTGGTTAGTCTGGGTATACCAGCAGATCAGGAGACCTACTGGGCCAGAGCTCAGCTGGTATCAATGTAGTAAAGTCTGAAGAGGTCTAAAGTGTTAAATTATGCTGGCAGAGAGGCTGAGATTTTACTTTTTGTATTCTAAAGATGGGGCTGTTTGCTGGTTTTACTTTGCGAGCGTGCTGCCAATTGAAAGCTGCATCTCAGAAGCGTGAATCAGATTCTCCCTGGCTTTCAGAGTCTACTGTCTCTCTCCACCCTTTCCTCAAAGGAAAAATGTCCATTTTCCATTGACGTCTGGAAACCTTGATACCACTGGGCATTAGAGCATTGTCAGACGCTGCTCGCAAGCGCAATGTAGGTCTGGTCCTGTAGATGCTGGTGCTAATTGGAGATGTTTAGTAATAATATCACGACTTGCTGGCAGTGGCACAACAGGAAATTGGAGTAGTAAAATATTTCCCTCCTCACTGCATCCCATTTACATGTTTATAATGGAGGTTTTTAAGACCGTAATGAGAAGGAATGCTCATTGCTGGGAGATGATGATTAAAGCAGAAAGATGTGATTGCAGACAGTAACAAAGGGATGTTAATTACATCAAAGGAACCAGGAGGGTAGTGCAGCTGGAGTGGCTGCTGTTTGCCACCCTGTGACTGGGGCTGACCTTGTCCCCCTGATCCTGGCACAGATGTGCTCACCCACAGACTCCAGCCCTCAGTAAAAAGCGGCTGAGATGTAGCTGTGAGTAGATAAGGATAGAGCAAAGGCAAAAGCTCCAGACAAAAGTCTCCTTCCAGCTGCAGCCTGCAATGGAAGGAGGGAGCTGAATTTGAGCATGGAAAACTGCCTCCATGTGCTGGGGAGATGGGCAAAGCTGGGCTCTGCCTGCCTGCGGGGGAAGTAAGCAGTATTCAGAGCAAGAATAAAGGTGCTCAGGAGAGGCAAAAAGAAGGGAAGGGCCCTGGAGACATGGCTGGGAGCTCAGCCTGTTAGGTGAGGTGGGCTAGGTAGTGAATTGATGGGGTGCAGATTAACGAGCTTCTCTTGGGTGCATATAAATCAGAGCCAGCTTTTGAAGCTATGCAGAGCATGCTGGGGGATTGTTTCTTTGCCAGTCAAGTTCTCTCCAAATTCTGATTTCTGCTGCCTTGCTGAAGCAATGCCCCAGGGAGACATCTTCTTGGATGGAAATCTCCATCTGCCTTCCCATGAGAGTATAGGGCACAGTGGCTGCCCTGGAAGGGGTGTTTGAGAAGATGTATGCTTGGTGTCAGGACAGGGGGAAAGAAACTGATAAAGGAAAGCACATACATATAATTCAGCATTAAAAAAAATAGCAGGGAAAAGTGTGAATTAATGGAAGGGTGCATGAATGAGTGGAAGAACAAATGAAAAAGACGTCTTTAGCAATTGCACAGGGCTTAATTTAAGAAGAATAATCCAGATTTTATCTTTAAATAAATAAATCAGCAGATCCCAAAGAGTTTGAGTTGGTCCCAGTCAAAGCCTCAGTATCAAACTTTCATCTGTTCTTGAACGGAGCAATTAAAGGGAGGGATACAGGCTCTGAAATGTAGCCCAAAGGAGTAGACTGAATATTTAATACCATTCCAGGCTTTGAAAGTCTCAATAAGCCAGTGGAATGGGGAAGCTGATGACAGCTCTATCTTAATAAGGAAACAGAGGGAAAAATGCAGCCGGCACGTGTTCTTTGGTGAGGGAAGGTCTCATTAGAAGGAAAGGCAGAGCAGCGTTGGCAGCAGCGGTACCCCAAGCTGCAGCTGCAAACCAGAGGGGGAGAAACAAAGCATCAGACCTTGTAGGTAGGCTTCCCAGTCACAGCTGCTGTAGCAGTGCTGTGACCAGAGCTGGGGATGGGAGGGGGAAGTTTAATCAGTGTGGCCGCTTGTGTGCCTTGATTACCAGAATTTGAGTCTGATTTGGCCTGTGAAAGCAGTTAAACCAGCCAATGTGGGGTGGTCAGAGGCTCCTGAAGCAGTAATCCTCCCTCATTCATGCCTGGTTTATACTGTTCCTTTGCATCAGCGCAACATGGAGCGCCGGTGCAAAATAATGAAGATCCAGCCTTAAAAGCTGGATGAGGCCACTGTAATGCTGTCTGCCATGCGTTATCCATGAGGAGAAATTTTGCCTGGAGACTGAGGAAAGGATGTATCCCCATCACCCTTGCTGGCAGGGAAACAGGCTGGGTGGGAAGCAGGCAGCACCTTTCCAGACTCTCTCCTTGGATGCTGTAATAGCATTTCCCAGACTGTATTCCATGGAGAGGGGAGTGGATCTTCCCACCTCTCCAGTCCTATCTTAGTACAAGTGCTGTGGGGGCAGGTGGGTTTTCCGTTTGTGCAGTACGGGATGACTCTGAGCAGTGACTAACAGCAGGGTGAGGAGGACTCGGTGATCCCCTTCCAGAAGCAGCAGAGTTGATACCTTCCTTGCCTTGCTGAGCTGCTGCTCATGGAGCTGTGGGGCTGGGGCATTCTGCTCTTAGACCAGCCAAAAGCCCTTCCCAGCCCAGCAGGTGCCTGTTGTAGCAAAGGAAGTGGCATTAACTCCAGCAAGCCTTGAGAATGAACGATGGAGACTGAATCAATGAGAGGTTTCAGCCCTTGCACGAAGCCTTAATTTAGAGAGAGGAGTTCAGTTCAGCCTCATGAATAGCCCAGGGTTGTTCCAGGCCTATTTGTTTGCTGCAGGGAAGACGCTGCCTTGTGCTTGCCAAAGAATTCACCCTGCTGGGTGCGATCTGATGGCACCAGGCCCTGGGACACCTGGAGGGGAGCCCAGCAGAGCAGCTCAGCACCAAAGGAAGCTTCAGATCAAGCTGTGTCCTGTCTTGATGCTTCTGTTTTGGTGGTGAGCGTTTACAAGCATCTCTTGTAAAATCATCTTTGCTGGTGGAAGACACTACTTTTCCTGTGGGCAGTGGCCACTGTTGCAGCTCTGGGTGCTAGAGAGATTGCCTGACACGTAGCACGCGTGGGGATATCTGAGACTGTTTCTGTAGTGCTAAAAGAATAACAAAAGACCTTAGAGCTTCTGCCCCACTGCTGAGGGCATTCTCCTGGCCTGCAACCTCTGTTCAGCAGCTGTGTCTCTCTGAAGGCAAGAGTTTGTTGGGGAGGAGAGGTTAGCAGGCAGGTTAGCTCAGCTGCCAGAGCTAAAGTGACTCATTAAAGGGATTAGCCACCATCCCTGACTGGATTTAGGATGGTGGCTGTTGCTATCAATAAGTAATCCTGTCTCCAATCCTCTCTAGTGGCTTGGGAAAGAGAGAGGAGAGAGGCAGGGTGGGAGGGAAGGAGGGACAGAAGAAATGAGAGGGATAAATTATGGGAAATACTGGAGGCAAGGGAAAAGTTGTCCGTGAGAGAAGATGGCTTGCTGGCTAGCTAAGCAGCAAACTCTATTCCTGCTCCATGGCTGTGCTTTGGTGAAGAAGCAGGAGAGGCTTTGCAACTACATCACTAGTTTCTCCCTCTCCAGAGCTGGAGGTGCTTCTCTCCTCCGAAGGATGGCATTACGAAAGCAAGCTCTGGCATGGGACCCCACGTCGACATACTGTACAGGGCTCACAGCTATCCAGGTTAGACTTGCTGGAAGAGGATTGTGCTGTGCAGTGACTGGGGGATTGAATTTTGATTAGCTCTGACACAGTCGCTCATAACCTTTTCATTAGAAAATTATGTTTAATAGAAATTGTTCTGACACCTCTCAGCAGCGTTTTCTTCTAATTCATTACAGACTCACATGGTGGGAAGGGAGAGGAGATAAAAGGAAAGATGTCTGTTCAGCCAATCTCTGTTTGATGGCAATATTTACGCTAATCAGGCTGTGGTGTGAAGTGACTGGAGAACAGGAGGTGGTAGTGGGGGTGGAAGGAGCAGGAGCACAAAAGGAATGCTAGTTAGAATGGTTTCCTGGAACCCTGAGGGAGAAGAGGTGAAATCAACCCAATGCACACAGCAGGGAAATGTAAAGCAGCTGGTGGATATGAAAACCAGACAGACAAGGAGTGAGGAGCTGCTGCAGTGGCACAAGAGCTTGTGCTGGTTTCACAAGGGAGGTTGATGCCAACATCAATTGCTGAACTTGGGGAACTAAAGCCCAGAGCATCCCCAAGAAAACTACCTGCTGATCTTTCTACCTGTGTCCAGCCTTCCACTCACAGTGGCTGTAAGTTCATCTGATTATCCACCTGCTTACCTCTTTCTAGTTATATATTTATATATTCATCTGTCCACAATACCCATCCATCTCTTGTTTACCTCCTCACCTTTTTCCTAACTTGTGTGTCTGTTCTTCTGTCTGCAATATCCATTCAAACAGGGGATGAGGATGTCTGCTTTCTGTTCTGAATTACAATCCAGTGTTTCTCTTTCCTGTGAAATACAATTTTTTGAAAGAAACATTGTTGTGGTCCAACAGCAATATTTCTTTTCAATTGTGCCTTGAAAAGATAATACTATAAAAGCCATGTTCTGACATGGCATGTCTTAAAGTGAAAAATGAAGGTATTCCTTTCTAACAGTGTCAAAACTATGTTTCTGCTTTATCGAAAGGCATCTCTACCTAATTTTTAACCAAAATTTCTTCCCAATTGATGGATGTATGGGTGTTGGAGGAAGAAGCAGAAGAGCAAGCATGAAAAATGTCTCCGTGTCCTCATCTGCATGATGCAGCCTAGTACCAAAATGCAAAGGCATGTGCACAGCTCACGCTCTGGTGTGATGGATGTGTGGGGATGCTGATGTGTCCAGCCTAAAATACCTTTCCAGAGGAGTGCCAGGTGGGACAGCATGGCATGTTGCCATGCTCTGGATTTCATAGAGGGTAAGAGATAAGGCTTGGCAGAGAGTTTGAGCTGGTGGCAGCAGTGACGCGCCTTGGTCAAATCAGTAAAACAAGGTGCTGCAGTGGGATTGTTTGCATTAGCTGAGTTCAGACACAGCAGAAACGAAGGTTCTGCCAGTCAGTGGAGAGAGGAGACTCTTCAAAGGCCAATTGTGTCCTCTCTTTCCTCTTAATGCAGGTATAGCTTAGTTAAACTTGCTCTTCAGACTCGTAATGTTGACATCTCTGCCAGATCTCCATCTTTTTCGTGAGCTGCCCTGAACATCTCATGTTTTTGCAAGTTCATTGCAGCTTCTTGGAGAGGCCATGCAAGTGGTGAAGAGTGCTGGCAGCTAATCCTCCTGCCCTCTTTTCCCAGACACCACTATAAGACATAGAGCAGATCTCGGCCTCTATTTCTGTGTCTGTATGATACCGCGTGTAGGAACATAAGGAATAATGGTTATTTGCACAGCTCTTTGAGATCCTTAAAGGGAAACCCTTGGAGAGATGTAAAGTATTATTATAAGGGCTGTAAGTTCTTTTCAGGCAGTTAAAGGGATAATAAATTCATGGCCCAGGAGATCTGGTAGTATAAGTTCTGTGCAGAATATGGTAAGAAGGTAAGGCTGCCAGAGACCAGGAGCTTTTGAAGATTGATACTGAGCAGAAGCACAATATTAGCCAGGGTTATGATGTTGAGGGTTATCTTGGTTCTGTTTTAAAGTCAGTGGGATTGAAGGAGTGCCTAAGAAGGGTCAGTGTGTGGGTGCATGTCTTTGGGGTGGTCTGTGCCCTACGGGCTGACCCTCAATTCCCTCCCCAAGGATGGGGTTGTGCAGCTTGGACATGGTCATGAACAGCCAGGAACAAGAGCACGGGGTGCTTGTTTTTGCTTGATAACAGAGCTATTTCAGCAGTTTTTCCCTAGGCAGCATGAAGGGAAAGGAGCACTTGAAGAAGCTTTTTCCAATTATCTGTTTCCTTTCTAGCAAAAGGGAATGAACGGAGCCCACCAACTTTTTGTTGGTTAAAGCAACACTTTCATAAAACACTAAATGTCTGGAGCTTCAGTATGTGCTATTCCCCTAGCAATTTGTCAGTATTTAACCACGTTGCAGTCACATATTTGGGCCTAATTTCTCATTTGAATTTCTTTGGCTTCATCTTGCAGTCACTGGGTTGTTCTTATGGTTTTTTTTTGGCAGATTAATGAGGCCTTTAGTACCTGCTATTTTCTCCCCACAAAGGTTTTTATCTGTTCTAGTCAAGTCACTTCTCCATCTCTGTTGGATAAACGAAACGGATTGAGCTCTTTATGTCACCCTCCGGGGTGCAATGGATCAGTGCTCTCAGCATGCTCTGTATCTGCCTTTGGTCTTCGCCAGGGAAAGCACTTGTCCAGACAGCAGCCCCGCTTCGCTGAACTCCTGTTACATGGATGCTTGCTAGCCTGCAGTTTGCCCAGGCAGGTCGTTTGTGAGGCTCCAGATTTGCAGCATCCTTTGGAGAGCAGAGGGGGAAGCAGTGTTTGGTTGCTCTCGTAGGAGCTGTATCCAGTGGAGGAATGGTCTTGCTGCTCCTCTGCTGCTCGCGCAGCCAGGAGCCGGCACCAGCTGCTGGGTCACTTGTCTGCCTCCAACCCCTGCTTGTTCTGGAGCTCCAGACACTGTTCCTTGTCCTGTAGAGCTGAATAGGCCAGGTTTCCTGAGTGATCCAGGTGCCTTCCTAAGCAATTTTCCCCCTTTACGGTCATATACCGTTCCTTAGTTCTTTGGGCTTTCTGCAAATTTATTTTATTAAGATTATTGAGGAAAACTGAGTCTAAGCCTAGAAATGTTAGAAGCACCACTCCTGTGCCTCTCCCTTGTCCGGTGATACTTCTCCATTGACAGCCCCTTTCTGAGGAACTGCAAGGAAGCTGATTCTTAATCCATTTAACATGTGCATTACTGATATCATATAGCGCTAATTTTTTAATCGGAAGGTTGTGAGATGCAAAGTCAAACATCTAACAACAGCTAAATGTGGTTACCCTTATCAACCAAACTTGTAATCTCATCAAAGAATGAAATCAGATTTGTCTGACAAGACCTATTTTCCATAAAACCATGTTGACTGATGTTAATTATATTTCTCTCCTTTAATTCTTTATCAAATGAATCATATATCAACTTTTCTGATTACTTTGCCAGGGACAGATGTTAAGTTGACTGGCCTAGATTCCCTGGTTCAGTCTTGTGGCAGCTGGCACCGCATTTACATTTTCCTTCTGTGATTGGCTTTGTTTTTCAGAGTACTGGGTAGGTGTGAGCTCTAACATAGAGGAGAACATGGCTCCATCTCCCTCCTCCAACAGGACAAGGTGGTGGGCCAGGTAATCACATAAGGATCCCAGTGCTTTGGGACTTGCTTTTGACCCTGTAGTGGAACAAAAGGGTTTTCCCATCTGTGGGACAACATTTCCAGTTTCCCCCACAGCTGAACGGATCTCCCCAAAGATTGCACCAGCCCCAGAGATGCTTGTTCATGCTTTGAGACCAGCTTTAGCAGCTGCTAGGCTTGTTCTCACTGCATTCACAGGAGAAAAATCCTTTAAGGGTCTTTCTGCTTCAGGGCATGGCAAAGTGCTACTAAACAGGCATTAAGGAGTAGCTACAACCACCCTGTAGCATGGTGAGCTTGTAGGCATGATCTATCCTTGGAGCTCACTGCTTCAAGATATGGAGTAAGGTGAAATCCTGGCCAAGACTTATGCAAAAATACTTGGTTTTGGAGGTACTGAGCACTTCCACAGGTATGTTTAGATCTTATTGTGTGTATCCATCCACCTGACCAACTCTCTCCATCCTAGTTGCTGTCTGCAAAGGTACAAGCTGTTGCCTACTTGGCAAGAGGGCAAGGATTTAAGTGAGAAAGATGCTGTGGGCTTGTGTAAGGGAGCTGGTACCTCTCCCTGGGAGGAGGCCAGTTACTGGAATGCTCTGATCCAGTATCAGTCCCTGCTGCAGCACTTCTGTGAGCTGCCAGGCATCAGAAGCAATCAGCTATCTCCTACTGCCTGGCAGGGTTAGATTTTCTTACTGTTCCTGATAAGAACTAGCCTAGCATTTTACAACTGTATATCTGAAATTAGTAGCAGCTTAATCTCCCTCTGCTGGATCACTCAGAGGTGTAATTGTGCAGAAAAAAAGGGTATTAAAATGCAAAACACTCTCTTACACTTTTTCATGTTAAATCTCTTCTTCCTTCTATTCTTTTAACTCTACAAGAGGGTTTTTACTTTTTTCCGTCCACCCCATACGTGTCTGTGTGTCTTTTCATAAAGAGAAAGAGCTGGGCACGCAGAGAGAATAATTTCAATTTCTACATAAATCTTAGAAATGAATACTTAAATTCAAGCAAAAAATACATTCTTACACCTTTAATTTCCTCTCTATGAAGTATAATGAAAAAGCCTGATTATTTTTAATTCTTTCCTTTAATAATTCAACAGTAGAGTGATTTAAAGCTGAGGACGATAATTACCTTTTCACTTCCCTGGTAAATGGAGTTTTAATAGAAATGGAAGCCCAAATGCTGGAATTAATTCAAACGGGTCAGCATCAGGTCATCCATAGCATCTTCCATATAAATCATTTATCTGAAAAATGGCCAGCTTCTCAATTTCACAGGAAACCCTACCCAGAGGCTACATTTAAAAAGACGCAATGTTTATATCTTGTAAAGGATGGAGTGGGGGGGAAAGAAGTGCAATGCACATCATCTTGGAAGGATTTTTTTTTTTTAATGCAAATTAAACTGCTGGTTGAAGGACGGGAGAGCAGGGGCTTGTCTAGATTAGGAAAACTCAGCTGTAGCTACAATGATCATTTACTGTGGAAGCTTATATAGATCCCATTATCTGGGGGGTTTGTGCTAGTCACTCTATTTATCTTCATACCACACCTGCTACACCCATTTTATAAGCGAGGGATGGAGGTGAGTGCTGTCATCCTGAGAGCAGAGCAGCTGGGCCTAGACCCCCCCATATGGGGAGCAGGCTGTAATTACTGCTCCTGTGCAGCCACTGAGGCCTTTCAGGGAGAGAAGAAAAAAAAACCAAACCAAGTCTCTTCAGCTCAGCCACCCATGGAGGTGTTTTGTAAAAACAAGGAAGAAAACAGGCTGGGTTTAGCCAAAGCTGATCCTGCCCTGGGGAGGACGGTGACCCCGCAGAGCTGGCACACCAAGCCTTTTCCTGGCGCAGGGAGGAAGGGAAAGCCTCTGATGGGTTCACTGAGAGTCCTAGAGATTGCACCAAGGTCTTGTCCTAATGGATTCAACAGCCAAGCCATCCCTGTGGGGCCAGGAGCTCTGCTGAAGTGCTTCCAGTCCCAAGGCTGCTTCCAGCTGGAGCTGCTCTTTGGTTGGGGGGGCGAGCTCAGCACCCTGTTGAAGTGGAAGGGGGTGGGCTAGAAGCAGAATTTGGCTGGAATCAGGCAAAGCATCCGGGGGTTAAATTTTTCACGAGAGCTAAACATAAGCTGCCTGGTCTCTAATTAAGCGCTGGGACGAGGGAACTTTAAAGCACTCCAGCTCTGATTCGCCACAAGTGCATGGTAATGATTTCTTTTCAAATGTCAAGCAGTTTTGTTTCTATTTCCTTTCATGAATAATTGGTGCTGAGCCGGTGGCAACACCAGCATCCAGCTGGCAGGAGGGCCTCGTGATCCTCTTCTAGCACCCAGCCAGCACCGGGGCTCTTGCGGCATATCCCAGGAGCACAGGCTGGACTCGGGGTGCTGCTGCACCCTAAAGAAAAAAGGGAGAGGTGGGGAAAAAGCCCTTTCTCCCAGAAAGGAATTATGTATTTTCCTGCTATGAGTGCAGAGGGCAGGCAATGATTCCACGTGAGTCCTTATCCTGCTCCTCCGTGAGTAAGCAATGTGTCCTGCTGGGATGTGCTGCCCTTTCTGGAGCTCCACCAGTTGCTGGGTGTTTTCTCTGCCAGTTATACTTTAATATTTCTATATCCCATGACCATCTACAGCCACGTATTACACACCATTGCCCGGGGAACTCAAGCAAATGATTGCATTGCTGGAATCTCAAACTTGGTAAATACAAATGCAGCTTCCAGACATAGGCAATGACCCCATCAGTTATCAAGTCAAGGAGTTTGAACAGATGTCTTTTTTTTGGGGGTCCTACTTCAAATGCTGCAGAAGGGCTGTATGTTATATAAATGTGCAATACAAGTTGCAGATCCCTATTTAGACTGACAGACTCCCTAATCGGAAGTTAAATAATGCCCTTTTTCCTTCCCCTCCTTTCTGCTGTCTTCAGGATTGGCACTGGCAGCGTTATAGATGACAAGTGAATTCAATCAAAAGGAGAAAGTGTTTCAGAAATGTAAAAGATTTTTGGAAATCAGATCTACTGGCAGAAAGGTGACCTGCCAAGGGAAGCCCTGCCCTTGCTGCAATGACAGAATTGATCACCTAACTGTCTTTCAAAGGAATGCCTGGAGTTTTTCAGATTCCCTGGACCTATCCAGCCTTAGGAAGGGCAGATGTTTAAACCCTGATTTTGCTTGCCTCTTACTGTATTTCCTTATTTAGCCCCAGAAATACATGAAGTGGCCACGCTGCCTCTCTCAAGAGGGAAGGAAGAAAATAAATCAGACAAAATAGAAGCTGGGTTGTTTGCAGAAGGCATGTTAAAGAAGTGTGTGCATGGACTTCTGCCTCTGCTGCAGGGCAGTGCCAGGACTAATATCTTCTCCTTGTTCCCTTGTGTCCGATGCCTGCTGGGGACAGCCAGCCTGCACTGTCTAGGGCTGCTAAAGACTGAGACCTGCACTGTCTGCATTTCACTTGTACCCACTGGCTCATGTGTAGAAGTCTGTGTGCTTTGCTATCTGCCAGTGTGGCACATGTGTGAACTAAGCATATACAGCTGTATCTCTCTGCAGGCACGTGTCTGCCCTGTATAATCCACCCCTCCATTATGGAAACAAGCCGGAGCAAGGCAATGGGATGCTTTAAGCAGCCAGGGCTGCTTGTTACCCAGAGCCTTTCCCTTCTGCTCCTCGGTGTCACCACTTTCTGAATCACTGCTAGTTGCTTTGCTCTGGCAGGGCAGCTTGTAGCCCCTTGCACAAACAGGCCTTTCCCCTCTCCTCTTGCAGTAATGATGTTTATTGAGCTGTGCACACATCCACCCTCCTGCATTTTTCATGGCCCTGCTCTCGAGAGGCAGTGCAGCCTGCTAATCAGGCAGCACCAAACCAGGCGGTTGCCTCTGCTCCCTACTACAGCTGATAATTATCCTTCTTTCCCTGCAACAAGCCCCGACAACTGCCACCCTGTTGGTCACTAGCCACAGATTTAATTGACAGGTGGTCTATTCCCTCTGCTCACGCAGGCTCTCTGATTAAGTGTTAGGAGAAGGTGGACAGTGCCCTGTTCATCTTTGAGCAAAGGAGGGGAGGAAACGGGTTGTGGTGTATGTCCAGGACCCAACCGCCAATGGTGTTACTCATCCTGTGATAAACTCTGCTTTTTCTATCCTGTCCTCTTCCAGCAGTTCCACAGGGGTGGTGGCCATGATAGCAAAGCAGAGCCCTCATCTCACCAGCTCTGCTCTGCAAGAGGACCATGCAAGGTGGAGAAATATAAAAGGGTGGATGGGATGTTCTCTTACAGCAAACTTTTCTGCTGGGTTGTTTTATGAAATAGTCCCCTTCATTTGAAGGCTTTGACCTTGGAAGCAGTGAGGTAGCAGTCCTGTTTTCTTTACAGTGGAGTTTTTAACAGTCAGCAGGAAGAATGAGGTAGAGTTTGTGGCTCATGGTTGTGTGCCATTCATCTCTCCCCTGAAATGAAAACCTGTCCTCCAGACAAAGAAACAACGACAAGTGGTGACTAATGAGCACTGAATAATTCAAGGGACTTCCACACCCTGCTCCTTTTTTGGTTTTGTCCCTTGAGAGTATCTACATCCCAACACACACACAGGAGGAATGGGCAAGGGGGAGACCCCCTGGGAAATGCAAGCATTGCACATACTCCTTTCTCTTTCCTCCCTCCCTCTAGCCATCTCTTCTGCATAAACACAACTGTCTTTCCAGCCATCCCTTTCCACACTTCTCTTTCTCCCTGTCTTGCACACGCTCCTCAGCCTTCCTGTGCTTTGCCACCACAATATCCTTGAGTCTCCCTCAAGAGCACTCCATTTCAAAAGGAGATGGGACCTGGGAATTTGGCTTTAATATTTCATAGCCTTCCTTCTAAAATGTAAAGCATATTTACATTATTTGCATCAACTACCAGGAAAACAAATGCATTTGATTTGAAAACAGATCCTAACCTGCTCCCTGTTTTTCCAGGGCTGAGCATAAATAACAGAATTTATTCAAAGGAACCCTTTCTCCTATTTACATTTATATTGAATAATTTAAAAATACTTTCTCCACTTCCATAAATCCTTCTAGGATGGGGGAACCTGTCCATGTCTAAGGAACATACTTCTAAGGGAAACTTTTAACTACACAAGCACATGAAAATCTGTTTGCAAATCTGATTATATTGATGCATAAGCCATCCAAACGGAGCAAAGAGGCCATACTGAGAAAGAGGGGACACTTCATGGGGAGGGTCTAGATGCAATGGTGAGCCTAGGAGTGAGGGCTGCAAGTTGGATCAGCCTGAGGAAGAGCTTTGATAGAGGACATTTAATAGGCAGAGTGAAGTGGTGGGACAAGGGGCAATGGATGCAAGGGAGAGCACAGGAAGTTCCACCTCAACATGAGGAGGAACTTCTTGACTGTGAGGGTTCCAGAGCCCTGGAACGGGCTCCCCAGAGAGGTTGTGGAGTCTCTTTCTCTGGAGCCTTTCATCTGGATGCGTTCCTGTGTGACCTGCCCTAGATTCTATGGTCCTTCTTGGCAGGGGGGTTGGACTTGATGATCTCCAGAGGTCCCTTCCAACCCCTCACATTCTATGATTCTATGATTATGACTAACCTGGCCAAGATGTTGTTTTTGCCTTGAGAACACTTCTGATATTTCACGTTTTTCCAGTTCCCACTGCTATTTCTTTTCCTTCAGATATATGGAAGAAGCCAATGTGGCTGCAGTTTGTAAAGGTGTAAAATGGCTGAGTGCATAGGAACATCGTCTTTTTTTATGATGAGGAGTAAAAATATCTTCGTCATGTTAAGATCACCCTGTGCCAAAAAGGTGTGTGTGCTTCAGGGAATGTTGATGGCTCTACTGATCATAGAGGTGATCAGTAGAATTAATAAAGATTTGTGTGTGTGTGTGTGGTGAACACTGAAGTTTGACCAATTAAAACTACTTAAGTGTCTTTTCGTCCTTTCTTTCTAGATACTATTTTTCTTTGGCCTTTCTTGTTTTCTTCTGATGTGATAGTGCACTTGTGCAACAAGTGGTTGTGGCTTAGAGGTGATGTTTCAGGTAGCTATATTGCTACAGACAGTCACATTTTGTTCTTAAATAAATAGCAATAAAACTGAGCAAATAAATGTGTTTGCATTTCATGTAAATCCAAATATGCTATCATCAAAAATGTTCACTTGAAACTGCACCTATCTAGGAGTGTTTTCCAGCTACTAATAAACAAAATATTTGTTGTGGGGGAAGGACACCTAATCTAATGTCTAACCATCTAGTGGAAAGTAACAGTAAGCATTTGTATGTGGAGGTATCGCCTTGTAATGGTGCTGTAAGCACCTCATTCACCTCCTGTGAACAAGGAATGATGGAAGGGTGGGAAGGCAGAGCCTGAACAGGAGGAAAAATAGGTTTGGTCCTGTAACCTTCAGCTCTTGGGGAGAAAAAATGCCTGGGACTGACAAACTAGGTGGGTCCAAGAAAAGCAAAAAGCCCGAATAAGACTCCTATGAGTTTTGCTATCTGAATAGGACAGTTTAATCAAGTGGATCATAAATAGTCTTTTAAATGAGGAATGTTTATAGGACAAAATGACTTAGTCTCATATTGCCATGAATACCAGTGAGGGGAGGCATTAAGACTGCTACAGACCTGAAAGTTGTTAATTTTAAAAGAGAAATACTACTTGAGTTAAGCTGAGGTAATATGGTAGCAAGGTGATCACCCTCTGCCACGTAAGACATATCAGGTCACCTCTAACTTCAAGTATCTCAAGGAGATATTTACAAAGACAATTTTCTTTGGCAGAGGAAGAAGTAAAACTAAACCAGATGGGGTACAAAGGTCTCTCAAGCTTAACATATTGTCTCTGCAAGAGTGCCTATAGCAAACTACGTAAAAATAAGGCATGTTTATAATAATAATAATTCAAAGAATTTTCTTTGCCCTTGGTGATTTGTAATTTAGAGGCTTCCTGGATTGGAGATGAGTTCAGTAGTCCTGGATTATTCCTTCGTCCATCAGTGTCATCTTGACTGATGCCTTTCTTCTGGGACTGCTCTGTTGAGGAGTGCCCAGCTTGAGTATACCAGAGACTCCTAGAAGCTGTTTAATTCTATGAAAATATTCACCAGAGCATGGTATCACTAAAACAGATTTTTCTACCTTCTGTCCCAATTAGAATGTAATTGACTGATTATGAAATGAAGAAGTGACTAATAAGTGATTGGCTCTCTGAAACATCCTACCTAGTTTTCTGCATTCTTGGTAGTTTTCTGTGCTTTTCTCTAGCAAAAACTGTAAGTCAGGAATGATTGATTGTATCACTTCAGCTTTGTACCTATCAAAGAATTGATAGTAACATGGAGAATACTGTTTTCCAATTATTTCTTTAAAAGGGGCAAGATATATATGACTGTTCTGGGATTGACTTCCTACATGTATAAATAAACTGTCTTTCAAGGAGAGAAATTGTGATAAGAGCAGGTCAGAGATCTGATAGACATTTAAGGGGAGAGGGCCTTGGATATAAAGCACTTTCTGCATAAGAGGAAGATTAGCATTAAAAAAAAACTGGTAGAACTGCACTTCTCTGCCAATGATGTCAGTAACATGACTGAAATAATGATTAGTTTTTTATCAGATGGATATTTTTCCATGCTTTTGAGAAAATGGCCATCTCTTAGTGCCCAAGATTGAGCGGGAGAGAAATAAGTGAGGATTTCTGTGGTTTTTTTTATATAAAACATCAAGTGTTTGGAATGCCACATTTGCTTAATGTTGCTTGTACAGTGATTAGAATTGGAGCTGACAGTCTGAGTTGGGCAAAACATTTGCCGGGTATGGATAACAAATAGAATAGTAGGATAGCTTGGGTTTTTATCACCATCTAGAATGAAATTTTAGTGTATAAATCAGCTGCAACACCTTTGGGAACAGAATAATTATTAAACAGTGTTTGTGAATGGGTTTCCCATATTTCTACAGTATCAATAGCCAGTTCTTCATGTTCAGTTTATTTCAGGTTTTTCCAGTTGCCCCAGAATTGGTTTGCACTGACTTCTTGATTATTGTCAGCTGTTTTTGGGTATATTGTGTTTTTGGTTCTGAGTATGTTTGTATTGTTTTAGTGTTTGACAGTAAAGAAGGAGAATCTCTGTTTTATTTGGATCTCTGTGTTTCTGCTTTGACAAACTTTTGAGC
>JAVSBS010012485.1:3705-19650 GCA_033124195.1 Coracias cyanogaster | reverse complement strand
CCCTCTTAAGGTGGCGGAGAGGGAAAAGAGAGAGTTTTCTGTTTTCCCTTAGACTTTATATCTTGCCGCGCCCCACACATCACCGCCCTCTGGCTTCCGTTTCCCGGCAGACTTCCTGGTGATCCGTGGGAGTCGTAGTTCCGTCTAGCTGGCTTAAAAAGGCATTTCAAAATATCGGGTCCGTTTACCACACTCTTTTAATAACTTCAGAGAGGAGAAAAAATGTTTCTCTTCTAGTTCATGTAGTTTGCATTTAAAAGGACTAAACATTTTATTCACCCTTCAGAATCTGATAATTTTTTAGTGTAATGCTGGAGCTTGTGGCTTTGAACTGTAGCTGTTCAAGGGTTACTTGTTGTGCTACAGTGGATCAGGTTTTTGGTTTTTTGTAATGAAACTTTTGTTCTGTGGCAGATGCCAGACAGATCTTTCAGGTCCATCCCTGGAATAATTCCTACTGTAATTGTCCCTTTGGCAGTGTTTGAGAATGCAATAGAGAAACTTGACTGTTTGCTGAGCCTGTGGCAGGGCAGCGAAAGTAGGTGAAGCTGGAAGTTTTGCATCTTCTGAGGCTGCTCGAGGAATTGAATCATACTAATGTCTGAGTACTATGTACTAATGTTTGTGAAATTTGTCACTAATTAGGCAGAAATAAATCTTTTATCACCATCACTGAATTCAGGTCAGCTACATAACCAGTTCAGCTAGAAGATGTGGAAAAAGCACCTGGGAGGTTCCTGGATGAATTTGCTTAGCATGATTAGCTGCTTTGCTTGATTTATTCACAAAATACTTCATCTGCCAGGATTGGGTTTTACAGAAATGGGAAGTGAAAAGCCCAGAGACCGAGTTTGTCCATCAAAGCTACAGCCACAAGTTCTGATGGTGTGTGTAGAGGGGGGAGAGAAGAGACGCTGCGTTTCTTCTTGCTCCTGTAGCTTGAAGCGCGTTGTTGATGCTGCGGGTTTGTCGTTTCCTCTGCGTGGGGGAGCTGCCTTTCCTTGTGATGTACAATGCTTGCTGGAAGCGCTTGTCCTCAGTGTCACTCGAAGACGTTCTGGCAGCGGTTGCTGATTTGGTTAACGAGGTAATCATGTCTAAAGTGAAGGGAGTAACGTACCTCCGGAAAACTGGGACCTAATGCACTTGTGCTGGCTCTGCAAGATTGTAGAGGCACTGGTGGAAACTTGGGTGAAACAAGTTCACCATGGTATCAGGTGACAGCATCAAGAGGCTTGTGGCATTTCATGAGCGCTGGGGATAAACTGTTTTTAGCAAATTGCGTAAGTAGCCACTTGAGAAATCTTTCACAATGTCTCCGTGGGCGTTTCTCCACAGCTCCTGCAGCTGTCCCTTCATGGTAGCACTCGGTTATGCCTGTGCCCAGCAAGGCGGGCTACTGCCCTTGAAAAGGATTTGGGGTTTTTTAGGGTTCGAGAGTGGATTTCTTGGCAACAGCTGCTCTTTTTGTATCTGGAAAGGCTCTTGTGAAAGTCCGACCTGACTGAGGTGTCACAACCTGGTTTATATTGCAGTTTTGTGGAGTAGTCAGATGTTCATGGGACAATTTAGGTTGGAAAGGAGCCTGGGAGGTCATCAAGTGTAAGCCCTGCTCAAGGAAGGGTCTGTGATGTGGTCAGCCCCGTTTACTCAGCTCTGTTCATCTTTCCCATGTTAAAGTACCACACAAAGCTGTTCAAACATCCTTAAAGATGCTTTTTTTTTTTTTTTTTCTTGTAGGCCTCAAAACTTAAGTAGCGAGGAACTGGAAGGCAACAGCATGAGGTGTGGTCGAAAGCTTCTAAGGAGTGGTGATGTAAGTACAGCACACGGCTGAGTCTGCGCGTAGCCGACATGTCTGAGACGTGTTTGGTATTTTCAAAACACATGGGTCTTAATAGTCAGACTGCATCAGCAAGATGTAATGGAGCTGGTACGTTAAAGCACCTTTGTTGTTCTCCCCAGAAGGATGAAAATGCTTTGCTGTCTGCGATAGATGAGGAATTAGTAGTGTCATTGTGCTCAAGCAAGCCCACACTGGGAAAAACTTTTAGCCTGTGAAGGGAGGGAATGTAGCCGCAACCTGTCGTTTGAGACTAGTGAAATATGTGCAGTTAAAATCGAGCTCTGATCACTGATAACCTTTTCCACTGGAAAAGGAAGCTTTCTAGATAAAACATGTACCAGTCCCAGCCAGGCCTCTGCTGTGTTCTGTATCCATGTGTGTCTTTAGGTAACAGGTCTTGTGGGAAAAAAAACAACAAACCCAGGAAACAGGAATTTTTTCCCCCACTGAAGTCACTTAACCGGAGGCTGTTGCGCTCCAAGGAGCACTGTCAGCACGAGCGGGGCCTGTCGTTACGTGCTCCAGAATGTGAAAGTATTTTAGATTCGCTTGTGGGAAATGTATTTTTGTATGTTTGGAAGCAGCTGATACTAAACTTGTCTCATGTAGTCAACCTGTCTGCAAGGATAGGCTGCTAGGATGAGTAGTTGGCTACCAAGATGTCTTACATTTCAAATAGGTGTTGGCAGGGATCCCCGAATCCACTGCACGTCTCTGTAGCCAAGAATCCCGTTCCACAGTTTGATTTGTTGGGGAAGGGGCGCTTTTAACCATTGATCCTTGGTTGGTTTTTCACTCGTGTTCTTCAGTACTGCTGGCGGTGGACTGGGTTCAACTTCGGCTTCGACCTTATCGTGACTTACACAAACCATTACATCATTTTCAAACGGAACACACATAATCAGCCGTGCAGCGGGTTGGTCAGTCTGCAGCCTCTCAGAAGCATCGCCTTCAGGTAACCCGCGACTGAGCCACGGCCTGTGCCGGAACGTCTCACCGTAACCAAGCCTTTCCCTTAAATTTTGTTACCACCAAGTTAATGACAGTTGAAAATGTTATGCTGCCTCCTTGGGGGGAAATGTTTGTGCTGGAAAAACTGAAGGTATGGGGAACTAAGTAATGTAACTGTTGCTGTATCCCTAGGTTACGTGTTGCCTCTTTCGATAGCAGTGGGATAACCATTTGCAGTAGAACAACGGGATATCAGATCCTCACCCTTGGCAAGGACCAGGTAGGTTCAGGAATTTTTGAGCTGTTGAACTTGAATGGTGGTGTCTAAGGCATGAAAAAGATGCTGAGAAGTCAACATTGCTTTTGAAGAGTTGTTCTTCTTGTTGTCGTGCTTATGTGGAATTTCAAGGGTTCTTTGTAGAGGCAGTGGAAGGTGAAGCTTGTTTCTGAAGTGTAACTGGAGTAGCTGGATGTCATTAGTGTTGATAGCAGAGAAATGGGTTCCTGTGGTGCAGCTGAAGCTCTCCAGCCAGCGCGGAGTTCTGCTGGAGTGCTGCTCGCTTTCCCGGGCTTCCAGCGCTCCCCTGAATGATACATCTGCCAGACTCCTGCTTAGAGGCAAATCTGGAGCTTGTTTGAAGGCTCTCTTGTATTGCAAGAGAGAATGTTAAAAGAATGTCTGTGTATTGTTCAAGGGTGGTATTTATGACTCTGTTAAAATAAACCAAAGCCTCAGAGAGGAGCGGAGTTTTCTTAAGAGAATGTGCCCATTTCCACCCATCTGTGACAGCAGAATTCACTGAGGAATGTGACAGACTGGATGATCAAGTTTCTTAAATCCTCATCAGCAGTGGTGTGTAGGTGCCGAGCCCATAGAATGGCATTTATGAGGGAAAGCTTTCTTACTGGAGGATAAAGCTTCACTTTTGCTACCCCAAAAGCAGTTCCTAGAGCGAAACTGGAAATCTCCTACCAACAATTTGTAATTTTCTCTGAAGTGGAGACCGCTGTGGATCGCCTGCCTGGTTAAATCCCCTGAAGCTGGGAATGGCAGGAAGGGCCTTTTCTCTCCAGTGTGTTTGAATCATAGGACCATAGAATGGTTTGGGTTGGAAGGGACCCCAAAGATCATCCAGTTCCAACCCCCTGCCATGGCAGGGACACCTCCCACTAGAGCAGGTTGCTCAAGGTCCCATCCAGCCTGGCCTTGAACACCTCCAGGGATGGAGCATCCACAAATGCCCAGGGTCTCACCACCCTCAGAGTGAAGAACTTCTTCCTAATTTCTGATCTAAATCTCCCCTCTTCCAGTTTGAGGTTGGTAAGTCCCAGTTGGAGGTGCCGGTGCGGTTTGCTCAGGCATCTCCTATGTTTCTGCCGCCCTTGATGCGGAAGGGTTGGTAGCACGGGGCCAAAGGGCGATAAGCATTTTGAGACTATCTTATCAGTGTTCTTATAAAACATCTCCTTAAGGTGAATTTACTATCGTGGGGCTTTTTTATTATCTCCTGCTTTTTACGAGCTAGTAACTAAAGCGCACAGAGCGACTGTTGGTACAAGCTCTGTGCCGCACTGCCCTCCACTTGCTTCGCTCATGGTGTGAGCGTCACACCCTGTTTGTGCTGCAGGAGCAGGTTGTCATGACTCTGGACAGAAGACTCCTGATCTTCCCACTCTACATCTGCTGCAACTTCTTGTACACCTCACCCCAGCAGGCTGAGAGCGAGCTGCTGCTGGGGCATCCAGAGAACTGAGACCTCCTCGCTGGGATGGAGGGCCTTACGCTGTCGCTACACATGACCTTAGTCCATACTCTTATGCATATCCGAAGAGAAGATCGGAAATTCCATAGGCCCAAACCCGTTGTCCCGTTTCTCTCTCATCGTTTCTGTTCTGCAGCCGTCCCATGTTGGAGAAACATCACCCTTTCCTTTTTTTCTGAGCGAAAACTGAGCCAAATTGGAAATCGGCCATTTGTGTGAATGCCGTCGTAGGAACTTACCTGTCAAGTTCTGAGCGCACCTTGTAGAATGAGTAGTTTTTGTGAGGGTGGGATTTGGGCAGTTTTTTCAATAATGGCCACTCCCACATCTGTGTTCCGTTCTTTTCGTGGCCCTTTTCCATGAGAGCCAAAAGCATCACTCCCTGTTACTTCTCAGCTTTTGTTAGTTGTTTAACTGTTCAGACTCTTAAACTTGCTTCGTTTTAAGGACATCTCCTACATGTACATTTCTTGTTCTTGTGCTTTTTTTAACATTGCAGCAAAGCTCGATGGGGTCTTTAGCACGTGAATTTGCTTACATGGAACAAAATAATTTGCTTACGAGCGTCCTTATTCTGACAGTAACGTGCTGGGCACCGTGTGAGCCCGCGAGCAGCAGCTCTGCTCGGACTCCTGAACGCTTTCTGTACTCACGTAAACCAAATACCAGTTTTAAAACAGTGGGGGGTTTCGTGTGACTTGTTTTAGATGTTACGCTGGGGACATAATCCCGTTTTAGCTCAGGAACCTGTGACCTTTTGAGTGCCTTTTGAGTTCTAGACGTTAACACAAACTTCCCATCAGTTAAGCGAGGTCACAGGATACAGAGGAGCTGGGAACAAGGAATTCCTTGTTGGTCGGTTTGACAAACGAGTCCTGTTGGAGGCACGCTGGATTCGTCCTTCCTCTTGGGTTTTATGTTCCTCTGTTGCAATTTTGAATTCTTCCCACAGGATTTTTTTGATTCAGAGTGGGAATTTTTGCTTCTTTAGTAGCCTGTTTTTTTACTGTTGTCAAAAAAGTTACCAAACCGTTTGTACTTTATAACAAGGATAAAAATCTGTTTAAGCAAGACGGAAAACAATGGCAACTTGTCAATAAATTATTTCCTGTGGGATACTCACTGGTGTCCGTCCCTTGCTGTGGGATTCGGCTTTGGATGCGCCTCTACACCCTTGCCTTGCGTCCTCCTTCTTTGGAAGCAGAAAGCGGGAGCATTTTGAGGCATTCATCCATTGCAGCACCAGACTTTAGCTACTGAGCTATGGAGGTTTTCTTTAAGTACCAAGACTTTAAACCCATTGTTGAGTCAGTGGAAAGAAATAAGGGCTCCTTGTTAACGGCCAAGGAGATGGGGTGGATGAAACGGGTTTTATGTAAGGCCAGGGTTGAAATCTCAGCTGTGGTGATGGGTGGAGTTGCCCCAGGGCTCCTGCTTTGTGCCGAGGGCTCAGCACCTCCCGTTTGGGCCCTGCTCCTGCACCCCGCTGGTCCCAGGGCCACCCTTGCTCGCCCTGGCCAAGCCGCTGCAGTGGGGACACGCGACCATGGCCTGTCCTCCCCTCCTCCACCCCCGAAATCTGCCCTCACTGCCCAGGAAGTGGGATGGGGATGAGGCTGTGCAGCAAGGGCTTACAGGAGACTCATCTTGGTGGCTTTTTCCAGATTTTAATGACTCCTTCCCTTGGTCTGGGTGTCCTGGTCCTACCTCCGCCCTCCCTCGCCCTCCTGCTCTGGAGGGACCATCAGTGTGAAGAAATCCCTTCCCAGTGGATGGGATCAGGGATTGGGGATGGGGCAGTGGTGCAGGTGCCCTTCCTGAGGGATCACTAAGGAGCGAGAGGAGCACAGAAACCCGAACACATCACAACTTAACCCAGAAAATGGGTGGGTGGTTGATTGTTTTGGTTTTTTTTTTCTCTCTTTTATTGGTCACTGACTAGGAGCAGCAATCGTGGCACAGGGGAGCTGGGAAGTACAACACCACACTGGGGGAAACGGTATGAAAAGTACAAAAATAAGGAAGCCTATATATAATATAATTGCAGTCAATGACTAAAAATAAATATTGTAAACACGCAATAACAACATCGGGTGAAGTTACAGTCACTCGGTTCTGCTAGCAGCCAGACAGTCTTTGGCTTTATCCAACTCCCCCAGCCCCGCGCAGAGCTGGCCCCCAGGCCAAGATGCATTTTCTTTGCTTCAGGCCGGAGACTCGGGACTTGGGATGTCCCAAGGTAAAGAATTTGACTCTTTCTCACTCCAAATTACCTGGGGACAAGGAATCGCCTCCTTTGCCTCCGGTGACCACTTTGCTACCAGAGCAAACACAAGGAGCTGTTACAAGAGTGTTTGCTGGGAGGGGAGGGGGTTGTGGAGAGGTCCCCCCCTGCCCTGGTTTATTTGGTGCTGTCTTGCACCTTGCCACCCCTTGCATGGAGATGGTTTTTGTCACCATGTTACCCCCATCCCCACTCACTGGACCTTTTCACCCTCTTATCTCTGTCTGATAGCCCAGGCCTGTTGGATTGCCTGATAAGAGACAGCGCGGGAGGGAGGCACCAGGTCACCGTGGGTCCTGGTGCCTCTGAGCCGCTTCCAGGCTGGAGATGAGCACGACCTGGGTGCTCCTCACCCATCCTGGGTGCCCCAGCATGGTGCTTCTCCCTACAGAGCCTTTGACTCCAAGAATGGAAGAGGCAAATTCCTCTTGCAAGGCTCAGTAATTTGCTACTTCTATGTGTATATATATATTTACTTTTTAAAAACCCAATGAGATCCTGTCTAAGGTACCAACACAGAGAAAATTTCCAGGGAGGAAAGGTCAATGTCTCCAGGGTGGTAGCTGAGGCAGTGGAAGACCCTGACCTCCTGCTGGCGTGGCCAGCGCGTGTGCCAGTGCCGCACCAGGAGGGCAAAGAAAATGCATCCTACTGGGAACAACCAAGCGACACAAAAGCCATCATACGTCCACAGAGCAGCGCTTCTTACTGGAGGAAAGGGACAGACTGGGCAAGGCGAGCTGGTCAGTCTGTCCACCTCTCATTGCATCTTCCCTTCATATCAAGAGTTAGGATTTAATCTTCCCTTCTTCATGTTAAACACATTCACATGACATTCTGAAGGGGGCCTACAAGAAAGCTGGGGAGGGGTGTTCACAAGGGATTGCAGTGACAGGACGAGGGGTGATGGGATCAAACTAGAGAAGGAGAAACTTAGACTGGGCATGAGGAAGAAGCTCTTTACTACAAGGGTGGTAGAACACTGGAACAGGTTGCCCAGAGAGGCCCCATCCTTGGAGACATTCAAGGCCAGGGTTAATGGGGCTCCAGGCGACCTGATCTAGTTCAAGATGTAGCTGCTGATGCAGGGGGATTGGACGAGATGACCTTGGAAGGTCCGTTCCAACCCAATGCACGCTATGATTCCATGACACCTCATGGCAATGTTCTGCTATGAGATTATGGTTCTAAAGTTACGAGCCCACTGGGCAGCAACCATCCCTGGTGCTGTCCGCAGGAGACAAACGGGAGCACCAATGACTCGGAGCATCTAATAAAAACCAGCCAGATCTGTGGTCACAGGTCAACGTGGGTGTCTGCAACGCTTCAAGCAGTGCTTTTAAACCAAGAACGTTTCAGACCCTGCTTTGTTCTGACTCAAAGCAAAGGGGAAGCAAAACCTTCAAGCGTTACAGGAGCCCTGTGGACACCCAGGTGGGTGTCCAGCCAAAGCCCCTCCCTGACCCCACAGAAAGCTTAGATCCATGTCCTCAAGCTTCAGCACGTGGCTCCTTTGCTCTGTCAGCCCCACGGAGCTGCTGCTGCAGCCGCCCCCCACCCACACTCCGTGGGCCAGCCCAAAAGCTGCTGTAGCTCCCGGGCTTTGTGCTGCTTTTCTCTGCTCCAGGAGAGGAGAAGGCGCTCGGCAACTCGCCCTGCGAACTCCGGCCTCATCCCTCCTGGCGCTGCCGAGCTCCAGCCCACCCTTCATTGCAAGGGGAGCGCGGTCACCCCGCTAACCACCTACTGACCTACCCACCTTTCCTCCTCACCACGTTCATCCCCCGCTCCAACCAGCTGCTGACCCTGAATCAGCTACAACAGAGGGGCTCCCCCCGAGACTACCGCTGTATCAGATCTAGCTCGCGGGCTGACAGGAACTATGGATTTCCAAAGGGCTACTTCTGGAGAAGAAGTTCAAAATACAGCCCCCGATGCACCCGCCTGTCTGGTGCCGGTAAAAACGTCTCTGCCTCGAGGCTGCAGCTGGCAAAACGCTGGGCCGCTGAGGAAAGAACCACACACGACTGCTCGTGGACCAGGATTTCTGCATCGGCCTGCAAAAATTTATTGAGCGTCTTCTAAAGCTTCCACTAAACTTGGTTTCTCACATTGTTTCTAGACACAAGCAGACTTTATTGGTTGTTACTGTTTTGAGGCTTATAAAAAAATAAGCATTTCCAATGCCCAAAGAGGAATTTTGCTTTAAAATCATGCTACTGAACTCGACCCCCCAACATAAGTGAGATGCTTTTGGTACTGAGGTTACCCCAAGCAGTATAAAAATATACATAAAAATAGACAAAAACTCTGTCCTCCAAACCCAAGGTCTGTTCATGGGAATGATTAATTATCTTTCTTCTTTTGTACATCACTGGAACTTCATTCTCTTCTGCTAAATATTTACAGCAACATCCCCACCCCCATCTGGCTGCCTCTGCTCGCCCAGGCAGAGAAACTGCAGCAGCTCCTTCGGCCGGAGGCTTTTCTGGCGGCAAAAATGAATCGCTGCCTTTCACCGCGGCATGCAAAGGGACGCTGCGGGCACAGGACGGGACGCTATGGGCACAGGAAAAGATGCTACGGGCACAGGAAGGGACATTATGGGCACAGGAAGGGATCCTGTAGGCACATGTAAGGACACTACAGGCATGCAAAGCGATGCTACAGGCACGGGAAGGGACGCTACAGGCACACGCAAGGACACTACGGGCACACAAAGCAATGCTGAAGGGACGCTACAGGCATGCAAAGGGATGCTACAGGCATGGGAAGGGACGCTACAGGCACATGCAAGGACGCTACAGGCACACGCAAGGACACTACAGGCACGCCAAGCGATGCTACAGGCACGGGAAGGGACGCTACAGGCACACGCAAGGACACTACAGGCATGCCAAGCGATGCTACGGGCACACATGTCCCTGGGAATGCTCAAGGGCAGCCCTGAGGATGCTGAAGAAGGACCACGAACTGACACCGATTTTTGCCACTAACTTCACCAAACGAGTCAAAGTCGCCTTTGCCGGCAGCTCCCTGCGAGCCCACACGCACCAAGTGCTGTCGGACCTGCCTGGTCCACGGGCTCGGACACGGGGCCGGCAGAGCCCTGGGCTGCTTCCCCGTGTGTGTGAGGTGACTTCCAGAGCGAAGCAGGCTGGGGAGGGCAGGGGACCAAACAGAACCTCGCCTTAGGTCCAGCCCAGCCTAATCGCGCAAGCTTCAGTGCACCCCGTGCGTCACAGCCCTGCCTGTCCGCTTTCCCTTTTGCTCTGGTGATAAATTAAGAAAGCCCAAACCTCTTGTACAGCTGCCCTCAGGAGTTTGGGTCTCTTCCTCCAGTCTACCCCAAGAAAATCTTAAATTAAAACAATAACACAAGAAAAAAAAAGAAAATACGTACTCTGTGCTCTTATAAATGACATTAAAAGCTGAAGTCAAGACTAAGCAACAGAACCCCCCTTCCCCAAGACTATGTACATAAAAAGACGTCAGAGCTCTTAAAACATAAATATACAGTGTATAAATCCAGGTGTCACCTAAACGGCTGGAGACGCGGAACTACTTCACAGACAAAAAGCAAACCAACTCACCGCGCCCGGCGGAGACATGGCCACGACGTTTGGGAGCTGGGTGGTTGAGCCGGTGTGGTGGTGGTTCCCTGCATCCGTGTGTGCAACAGGGCAGGGTGCTAGTGGTTTCCAGGGGCGCACACACCTGGACGTACACGCCACAGTCCTACGCTCTATTTGGGGTGTGGGAGAGAGGGCGGGAAATGGGATTAGACCCTGAGTCCCCAATTATTTCCAGGCACGTGCTCTGCTGGAGCAGGTAAAGGGGCACCTCTAGCTTGGATCCAGCAGATTCTTGAATAGTGCTCCCCAACAGAGATACTTGGTACCTCTCAGTGCAGACTCGGAACGCGCCGGTTGGAATTCTGCGCCCTGTGCTTTAAGAGTCACCATGACTTTCATGGAAATAATACAGCCTTGATCAGGGTAAAAGCCTAACGGAGGTCTTTCGCCCAGTCTCAACGAGGTTTGCTCACTACAGCACAGCCATGCTACGGCTCCGACAGACATCGACAGGTACCGGCTACGGTAAAGTGACACTGCGGCGGGACTGGTTCTAGCGTTATCCTCTCGGGAAGACGTGAGCGGGCAGGAGGGGTGGGGAGGAGAGCTGGTGGTGATGGAGGCTGCAAGCAGAACAGGTCCAGCTCTAACTGGAAATGTCAGGAGACAGCCAAAAGACGCTTTTAGCTTGACTTGATACGCGGTTTTATGGCATGCGAGAAAACTCCTACGACAACTCTTTACACAAAGCACACAGCATCTCCAGTCCCACTGGTGGTGGTAGCTCAAGAGAACAAGGAAAGCTAAGAGGCTGCTTGCACGGGGAGGCCACGTTTGTGTGTGTGTGTGTACGGAGGGAGGGAAGGACCAGGGAAAGGGACATCCTGCTTTGCTGAAACCAAGCTCTTCGGCAAACCTCCTTCCTTCTACCGCTGGCCGGCCTCCCGGATCCGGCAGGCCACCGCCGTGATCAGCGCTGCGCCCTTGCCGCTGCCATCTTCCGACTGGAGGAAGGTCACTTCGCACTTTGGAGACAACTGCTTCACTGTTTCATGCATGACAGTGGAGAAGCTGGAGGGCACGGGGTGGGAAGGAAAAGAGGCTCATTGAACTCGCCTTGGGCTGGAGTTGCCAGCCCCACCGTGCACCCACCCCACCGTCACTGCTGCCCTCGGCAGCGTCGCAAACTGGGCTCAAAGAATCTCCAGCTGCGCTACGGACACACAGGAGAAAGCTGGATGGAGACAGAGCTGCCAGGTCGGAAGCACTGGAAAGCGTCTGTGTCCATGCTTCAGCCTAAGCCCGCAGTTAGTACAATGTGCTCATGATGACCAAAGCCAACCCCTTCTCTAGCCCCACCAAGCCCTGAGAGCACTAATAAATCTTAACAGCCCTGACCAGCCTCACCTGGGTGGACCTTCAGAGCCCTCCCTCTACCCCAAGCCCTATTTAAGCTCAGCCCTGTGCCTTTAGTCCCTGCCTGAGCTACACTGGACTCAGAGTAGCAGCCTTTGGCTCTGGCATTGGTCATTTTTCTGCTTGGCTGGGGGCCTCTGTGATCCAGACCATGGACTGACTTGGTTTAGGCCTGCCTCATCCCCTCAACCTTTCCTAATGACCTGGACTCCTGCTTGAACCCAGTCAACCTGGCCTCAAGCACTGTGGGACTGGGTCCTGGCTGGTGCAAGGTCCTTGCTACGTTATCTGTCTTGGTGCCCCATCCTTTAGGGAGCAGCTGGCTCTTGCCACACCTTGATGGAGTTCAGATCAGTGAGCTCCTAGCAGCCTTTGAGACCCGAAAATACCTCCTCTCCTCTCCGACTACCCCATGAAGTTTTCCATGCTGGCCCTTAGCACCCCAGCTGCCCAAGATGGGTGGATGCACCACCATGAGGCTCCTTGAAGGACAACCAAACATCACCGAGCAACTTACTGAGGATGCAGCTTGTAGAGTGTCCCATCCACACCGACTGTGACCTTGAGGAAGTCCAGCCCGCGGTTCTCACGGATCTTGTCCACCACAGCTGCCATGCCGGCCCCGCAGAGCTGAGCTGCCCGCCGGGCCACCACTGTGCACACCTCCTTCACGATGATGCTGTCATCACACGTGCTCTCCAGGCCTAGATGCTGGAGGATGGAGCGGACTTGGAGCAGGGCCAGACAGTCGCTGGGGAGGACAGGAGGATCAGGCAGCATTAGGAGATGGAGCACCTTCGATGTGTGGCTTCCCCTTTCTTATCTACATCCTGCAGAGCCCAAGGACTCGCAGCTCAGGTGACACTTGACTGGAGAGACTCTACAGCTCCCTTCTAACCTCAGCTTTCAGCCCTGGATGTGGCTCTGGTGCCACATTCCAACCAGTGAGGTTACTCCAGGACAAAGCCACAGACTTGGAGCGTGGCAGCTCTTTAACCTGTGGCCTCTCTCTGTCCTGGGCAGAGGATAAAGACATGTCTGTGTTGCCAGCCCCAGTTTCCTCAGCTCTCAACACCAGCGCTGTCAGGACCATGTGGCTTCTGCTGATTTACCTGCATCTCACCACCCTACGTCATCTTGGCTCCAGACTGAGTGCTTGGGACTTCTCCACAGGCCCTGGGAACCCTTCCTCCAAACCACATCTCTGCTCTGACCTGCAGCTGTAGGGCCAGAGCTGGCGCTCACCCTGCCTCACCTTTCTATCTGGGACAGGAACTTGGTCTCAAAGATCCCTCTGGTCTTCAGCCTCTCTGAGATCCATCCCCGGAAGAGCAGCCCTCTCTTGGTGAAGTCCATCAGGATGTTTCGAACGATCTCCCCCAAGTACATCCCGCTGATCATCTTCTCAAACCTGGGAAGGAGAGGGCAAGGCTGGACATCAGGACAAGAAGGGATGCTGGCTCTGGATCAGGACCCCAGCTCTGCCAGCTGCCTGTGACACAACCCACTGGCCCGACACGCTGCAGCAAGTCCAGCAGCACAGTCCCCACCCTGCAGACAGGGGACAAGGGACACATTGGTGTGTCGCAAAGCCAGGCTCTGCCCTGCTTATCATTCCCTGATGCTCCACCAAGAGGCTGGTGGGGCTGCACCGAACTGCTCCTGGACACCCGGCCTCATGGGGAGGTCCCTTTCCAGCCCCCCAAAGGCACCACACACCTCTGCTTGCCAGGGTTGAGAGAGAGCTCATCCACCGCCAAGTCAAACTCTGTCCGGATGTCATCCAAGCACCCGCTGTCACCAAACGCCCCCCACTCCATGTTGATGCACATCCTGCCCTCCTCCCCTTCCACCAGCTCCACGTTCCTCATCTCCTCCATGTAGCAGGCGTTGCTGCCTGTGCCTGCAGAGAGAAGCATCTTTCAGTGGCGCTGCTGGAGAAGTGAGGCACAGACAAACGCTAAAGCCCTTGGACACCTTGGAGCACCCCACGGGGACAGGTTTGGGACTGTGGGCAGAGGAGCTCCATAAGAAAGTTTCAGTTCTCACCGACTATCAGCCCAACTTCACAATATGGATCTTCATACCCACAGGTCATCATGGTGCCAACTGTGTCATTTACCACTGCAACCACGTCCAGGTCGAATTCCTGCAGAGGGGTGGGATTGTTTGGGTTATTCCTGGAGGACACAGCTTGCTACGTGTGCTCCCACAACTGGGAAAGGACCTTTGTGCTGAGTGTGGGAGTCCTCTGGGCACCCATGGACATCCTGCAGCCCCACCTGGCTGCTGGTGGATGCTCAAACCTCAAGAGGAGGTGGGACAGCCCTGCCAGAAAGAGCCCCCAGGGCAGGAACCAAGGGTGGTCTGCACCCAGGAAACAGGCACGGTGTCACTTGAACTCACAGTGAGACAGGTCTGCTCCAGCCCTGGCCAGAAGCCAGCTCTTAGCTCCAGGGTCTGGAAATCCAGTCTCTGGTGGTGACTAAGGTTGGTTGTTAACATTCAGACACTCATTAGCCCTGAGCTCAGCCCATTCATTTGCTTTACAAGCCAATTACAGATGCCAAAGGCAGCCGGGATGTTGGAGCGAGCAGCCGGCTTCTCACTGCTGTGTGGATACTCACCTCTCTCCTGTGGATTGCCTCTTTCAGCAGGTTGACTACGTCTTCTCCTTCACAGCCCGTCGCCTTGAAACCTTTTGTCCACTTCAGGAGAATCCCCTGTGGTGGAAACACCCCATGGTCAACCACCCAGGCTGCTGGGCAGGAGGGCCACCAACCCCACTTCCACCAGCTCTCAGCCCAGCACGTGGAGGTCAGAGCCTCATGCACAGAGGAAGCTTCAACTGGGTTGTCTCCAGACCTCAAGGGATCTGCATTTGCTTTGATGCAGCAAAGGGGCTGCTCAGAAGCACCAGTGGCTCCATGCTTCTGCCTCCCCCCTCTCCTGGGTCTCTCTCTGACCTGCCACGTGGTCACTGATGCTGGCACATAGAGTTTCCTGCATGCTTTGGCTTTTCAGGCAGCCCTGGGTACCAGATGTGGGCTACCAGGTGGGTTGAGGTTACCTCATCCAGGTTGGTCTGCTGGCAAGGGAAGGAGAATGTGAATCCGAGCGGCAGTGATACACCCTTCATTCCCATGTATTCCAGGAAGTCGGAGATGCAGTGGACGATGTGATCAAAGAGCTGGGTGCACAAAGCCAAAAGGAGAAGTTACCACCACAGCACGATCCCACATCTGTGCGATGCCAGCCTGCCTGACCTACTGGAGATGGTGATCCATTCCCAAGCCACGATGGCTTTGAGCAGACCAGGCTGCTGCCTCTCTGCGCTGTGTCAGGTCAGCAGGCCCAAAACAGCTCTTTTTTCATGCCCCTCCACACCAACAATGGGATCAATGTGATACCTTCACCCTGCAGGTCCCGTGCTCCACCCAGAAGGGACGGAGCAGCTAGCGGGGAGGTGACCAGCTTCCCAGGGGTGACACGGGACCCCAGTTCTCTGCAAGGTGTCCCCACAGCCCATCTGCTGGAAATACTCCCAGTCCCTGAGCGCTGCCTGGAGTCATTTGTGAAACTCTTCCCAGCTGTAAATAAGAGTCCTCAGACATCTCCTACTGTTTGTGTTGTGGTTTCTCCACCTGGGAAGCGGGGATGATGCTTATCTGTGCTTGTGGAGTGTGTGGGATCTGGGAGGTTCACTGATGTCTGGGAGTAACACACTCTCTAGCCTAAAAACCAGTTGCAAGCTTCCTAAAGAATGTTTCAGACTCCAGAGCCATGGGCAGAACTTGCTGCTCTGAAGGCAGGAGAGCGCCTCTCCTATGGAGAAAGGCTGAGAGAGTTGGGCTTGTTCAGCCTGGAGGAGAGAAGGCTCCAGGGAGACCTTCTTGGGGCCTTTCAAGACTTCAAGGGGCCTTCAGAAAGATGGGAACAGACTTTTGAGCAGGGCCTGTTGGGACAGGACAAGGGGGGATGGTTTGAAACTGAAAGAGGGAGATTTAGATTGTTAGGAATAAATAGTTGCTGCTGAGGGTGGTGAGAGCCTGGCGCAGGTTGCCCAGAGAGGTGGTGGCTGCCCCATCCCTGGAACCATTGCAGGTGAGG
>JAVSBS010012484.1:14583-41979 GCA_033124195.1 Coracias cyanogaster | reverse complement strand
GAGCCTCCTTTTCTCCAGGCTGAACAACCCCAGGTCCCTCAGCTGCTCCTCACCAGACTTGTGCTCTAGACCCTTCCCCAGCTTCCATTGCCCTTCTCTGGCCACGCTCCAGCCCCTCAACGTCCTTCTTGGAGTGAGGGGCCCAAACCTGACCCCAGGATTTGAGCCCCAGTGCCCAGTGCAGGGGGACAGTCCGTGCCCTGGTCCTGCTGGCCACGCTGGTGCTGGTAGAAGGCAGGACGCTGCGTGGGGGGCAGCCTCGCCTCGCCTCCTCCCCACCGGCACTGCAGGGAGCGCAGCCCCCAGCCCGGGCCCGGCTGCGGCCGAACGAGCTGCTGGGTGCCCTGTGCCCGCCCGCCTGTCAGCGGAAAGCAGCGGGCGGCCGAGGGCGGATCCGGCCGCCGAGGGCTCCCGCCGGGACAGAGGGGCTGCCTGAGGGGTCCCCTCGCCCGAGCGCCGGCAACGGCGGCTGATGGCGACGCGGTGCCCTCCGCGCTCACCTGCGGCATACCGCATAAAACACCTGAAGGGAAAGGGGGGGGTGGGAAAAATGAATTAAAAAAAGCATATAAACCCCCCCGTTAGCCGGCTGGAGGAGCTGCCAGCCCGGCGGAGCAGCCCCGCACCTGCCGCGGCAGCCCGGCCCCCGCTGAGGGAGCGGGGCCGCTCCTCCCGCCGCGGGCTGGCGGCAACCTGTTGGTCCCGCCGCTGTTCGAGGAGGGCGGGAGGAACCCCCCTCCCTCGGCTCGGCGGCGAACCCGCTGACAAAGGCGGAGCAGCGGCGAGCCCAGGGCCGCCCCCCGCCCCCGGCAGCGGGGCCCGGCGGCGCCGGCGGGCAGCGCGGGGCTGGGGCGCTCGCACAAGATGGCGGTGGGGCGGCGGGAGAACGTGCTCCCCTCTTAGATGCGGCCGCGGCGGCCCCTGCTCCCGGCGCCCGGCGGGGCTTACATGGCGCTGGAGGACCTGCTTTGTCTCTGCTTCTCCGTCGTCCTGGCCGTGCAAGGTGGGTGAGGAAGGAGCGGGGGACGAAGGGGGTCGCTCGGCGCCCCCTGAGCCCACGGGGCGGTCGCTGTCGCGCCGCTTGCCTTCGCCCCGCGGGGACCCTCTGCCCCGCCATTTCCCTCTCCCCCTTACTGGCCATTCCTTCCCCCCACCCCAGTCGCCCCTTCCCTCCCCTCAGTGGCCGTGCCCCCTCGCCCCGTGGCCATGTTTCACCCCCCCCTTTTTCCATCCCCTTACCCCCGGCTGCTTCTCATCCCCCTGAGTCGGGTGACGGCCCCACTCACGGCCTCGACCTGTGTCTGGACGGTGCCTCCTTTGGGGTCACCTTTCGGGGGTGACACAGGGCCGAGCAGGGGGCACCGGGCCGGCAGCAGCCACCTCAGGGCAAGTTTTCTCTGGAGGGATGGCAGCTGCTCCAGGCTGGGGGGACCAAGCCCTTGCCCGGTGCGGGACTGGCCCGGAGCAGGCCCAGGAGCTTGGCAGGGCCATGGTGGAGACCCTCATCTCCCCTTGCCCCGCTCCTGCCAGCACAGGACGCCTGGGTGGGCAGATGTCTCCTTGGTCAAGGAAGCGACCCGGGAATATCCGTGTGCTCCTTGCGCCCGTGTTTTGCAACAGTTACGCAAACCTTTCTGTGCCCGGGTACACGTACGCCTGGCCGGCTTTCTGCCTTTGCCGTCGAAGTTTGCATCGAGGGTCGTTAGAGATGCGGACCTTGGGCTGTGCGGTTGGTTCTCTCTGCCTGCACAGACCCGCCAAAGCTTTTGTCCTCGTCCCCGAGAAGGGGTTGGAAAGATGTAGGCTGGCAGAGCTGCGTCGAAAAATGTGAGCCGTGTGTGTACCCTGGAGTTGCTCTTGTTTAAGAGAGCCTCCTGAACAGGGGATTGCGGTGGAGGAGCCCGTCCTTGTGTCGTCGTGCATTTTTATTCCTTTTTATGGTGCGTTCAGGTTTGGCAGAACATAATAGCAGCACAAAGGATGCTTATTAGTCTTTATGGCTTTGAAAATATCCTTCTAGGGGAGAACACAGCGTGCCCGACGGCTGCGGGGTTGTTTCTCATTTCTTTCTTTTTTGCAGAGCCCCTGTAAGGGATAGGTTATCATCGATAGAGGTGCAGGGTATGGTGAGTGTGGGTAGAAGTGAGTAACGGTCCATGTAAATGGCCCATTGTCATCAGTGCGTGGTGGGTTTTTCTAGACGGATGGCAGTCTGTGACCCCACCAGCAGACAGAACTGGGTGAGCTGGCATGAGTGGGAGCCGCATCTCCTGCGTGTTTGAGCAAACAACTCAGTGAATCCCGAGGCTTGGAACGAAGAACAATCATTTAAAAGAAAAGAAAAAAGGGGGGTGGTGAAGTGAATGTTGTTTTTCAAACCCACTTCAACGAGAAAACTTCAGCTGCTTTGCGGGAATTTGCGGTTTTGGCTTCTCGGCTTTGTTTGCAAGCAATTAGGCAACTAATGAAAATAGTTTTTGTTTGTTTTCTAACAATGGGCCGCGTATTGTGCAGAGAGGTGGTGAGTGCGTCCGCGCAGTCTGTGGACGTGCTGCTTTGTACGCGCCGATGTGCTCTCCAACAGGTGGGTTTGATTCTGAAAGGAAAAACATGGACTTGTTTCAATCTGAAATTAATTTGGCAGAGGCTTGAAATGGTTTTGGGAAAGTCTGCGTTTGATCCCGAAACCCACGTGTTTTGATCCAAAGTTCAAGCCTCGCTGCGTATGAAATGCCTATGAGAGAAGTAGACTGGAAAACCTTTCCCCCTCTGTGGACTTGATGGAAGCCGTGCCAGTTTACACTAGCTGGGGATGCGATCGGGGTTTTGAAAGCCTTCTGCCTGTCCTACTGTGAGGCTGTTTTCCCCACAGTAGCCGGAAAGCGTTTAAAAAAACCCCAAACCAACCCCTTTTTGGTTGCCTCTGGCGAGGGGGCTGTGCCGCTTGCTTTCCACGGGGCTCATGTTGGTGGGAAGCGGGCTTTGCATCCGAGGGACCAGCTGAAACCCATCCGGGTTTACGGCATTTGGATTTGTGGCCGAGTCCTCTCACTGCAGAATAGATTTCCTTTTTTGACATCACCGAACTTCAGCTCTGATTTATTTTATCCTTCCTGTCGCGTTGGTCACCCCGCAGCCTGCTGCGCGCTGTCGGTGCCTTTGCGTTGCCGTTGGCGGGGGCTCGCACGGCCCCGCTGCTGCCGTCACCTGCGCTTTGCAGAATGTCACCTGCCTGCAGATCCCCTTGTCCTCTTGGTGTTACAGTGTCGCCTGTCCCTGGGCTGGGTTGCAGAGAGGCAGGGTGAGCGGTGCGGAGAAGGGGTGTTTCATACAGCCCCTGAGAAAGGGGGGCACTGAAGTTCCCAACACTCCTGCACACCACGTTAGCTGAGGTTTTGCCTGTGTCGTGTCTCACCTGCGGGAGATCGCTGCCCTTGTGCTCTGGCTGTCAAGACAGCCAGTCGCCAAACCTCGACAGCAGAGCCCCCTCCAAGGTGGGGAATGTTTCTGCTGGCGCTTCTCTTCTGGTGTGTAAAGCTGAAGGAGGAACCACTCAGGCTTGGTTCTGGTTTTGTTTACTGTAGCTTTTTCCTCCTCTCTTCCTTTTTCTACGCCCTCTCTGTTCGTTGCTTGAAAGCAAAGCAGAACCCACCGATTTTTCTGGTGTCTCCCCTCTTTTCCACCGCAGACATTCTCCTGGCAGCTGCAGCAAGTTTGATCTGCTGCGGGATGCCCCACGCGGGGTGGGGGTATCGCCGATAGGACACGAGCCACTTCAGAGTGGCACAAGTAATAATTTAAAGCAAAAATGTTTGGCAGTCTGCCTTTCCCTGGGGAAGAAGTGCGACGATTCTCCCTGCGTGCATGCTCGCAGGAGCTGGAGGCAGCTTCTGTGGTATGGCACAGGTCTGCTTGCATCGGTGCCACCTGCATTTGGGACCTGCTGGGGTGGGCTGGCTGTTGCCGTGACATATGGGACATCTTGCCCGAGTGCCCACTGTGACCCTCTGCCAGTTGCTTCATCTGCCCTGCTATCTTTGGGTGCATCTTTAGAGAAAAGTAGAGATGCTGCAGACTTCTCGAAGGTGTTGAGAGGATGCAGTCCATCAGGGAGGATGAAATGCATCCATCAGTAGCCAGCACTTACATGATCTCTTGTCACTATGGTGTTCAGCTGTCCTGTGCTGCAGCGTCCCCATGTTGGCTCACAAATCCGTGACTCCTCATACTTGCTTGCTGGTTGATTTGAACTCTGCCTTCCCAAAGGCTGGCCGTTCTCCCAGGGAAAAATCCAGGTGCTTGTGAAACAGTTTGGGCATTTGCAGCGTAAGAGATGCTGCTTGTGCAGTTTACGTGCTCCTCTCCTGTTTAAATGGCTGCCTGGCCATTAAAGCCTAGTCATGGTTATATAATTAAGATGGGAATTAATATTTAATCTGATTGTAATTTGTTGCTGGAATCCATCCCAAACTGTAGCTCTGCATGAGGTGAGGTGGTACCTGAGGGAACACTGAGGCTGGTGGTAGATTTTCTGCTTGGACACTGAGAATTATAAGCCTGCCTTGAGTGATGACAGAAACCCTAACCTTTACAAACCCGGAGCGATCACAGTCGTTTTGTTATCTGTAGGAAGCAAATGTTTGTTTTATAGTCAGCTGTAATACTAGAGGGGATATGGTAAATCCTTGTTATCAGTATTTGCCAAGCGCACGCTGGGCCAAAATCAACTCTGGTGCAATTCTGTTACTTTCTGGAGAAGAACTGGACTTGCTTGTCAACAGTATTTTTAGCCTGGTTTTCTAAGGAAGAAGAGCCCTATGTAGTCATGCTCCCTAGTTGTCTGTCCATCTCACTTCACTTTCCCTAGTAATTCTTGGACCTGCTGCTCAGTCATGGCTAGTGTGGATATGGAGAACTGAAAAGTTTTTGAAAATAAGCAATTGGGTAGAGGAGAGAGATGCAGTTTCTGGATGGGCTGAAGGAGAGGTGCTGGAAAACTCATGTAGGGGAGGAACCTGAAGGGCCTCAACTGCAGGAAGAGCTTTGAACAGAGCTTGTACCTTGTTTGGGTAGGACAGGGTAATCCCATCACAAGACGTGAAGCTGGAGGAAACCAAAATCTCAAGTCCTTGTATACACTTGTGTATTTTATTTTTGAAGTCATGCTGTTGTTTTATGGTTAAATGAGCATTCACGTCACAGGGCTTAGTATCTGGTTTGCTTTCCTCTCTTATTGGGAAGGCATTTTCCAAACACAGGACTTGGAGCTGCTGTGACATTGGCTCTTTCTGTTGTCTTTGCGTTGGTCACTTGCTGGCTCTGCCTCAGTTTCCCCATTCCAGCTGGGCAGAAGATGCTGTTGCACACTAAACATGCGAAGAACACCCTCACTCTAAGTACTCTTTTTACATTTATTAAAATTTTATGTGTAAGTGACCACCAAGTGCTGCTTCTGCTTTCTGGATTTAACAGCATTTTGGTGAGAGGAACCACAGCTGTTAAAACTGAATCTGCCATCTTCATGAAAAGCTGAGTTTAGCTGTGCTTTCATGAGCCCTTCTAGAGATGCTAAACCCCACACCAGCCATCGGGGCAATGATTGAAGAACGCTTTCTGGTTTGTCTGGCTTTCACCGGTATGCGGAAGTCATCCTTGAAACACCGCTGAACTTGGTAATTCTGAAGAGCAGCAGAACCTTCGTAAGGAGGGGAAGAGCTGGTCAGTGCCAGGAAGGCAGGTATCTGCTGGAGTTGCAGCTGCTGAGAAGAGAAATTCCCTGGGAGAACCCAAACACTTCTCATTAGCCTTGTGTGAGCATATCTAACGCTTTGCAGGCATCAAGAGACTTTGCTTGTGAGTGCGTAGGTTGTGGTGCTTCTCCCTTGAACGTGCTTTTGTTCACGTTACTGATGCCTTTTGGTGCCTCTGTTTGAGGCAGATCCTCTCCTGCTCTTAATCCATGGGATCCTGCTGTTGTGATATGGGCCTGCTTTATCTGCGAAGCCCAGCGGATGCAGTGTGTTATCTCCATGGGTAATAAACATACTTTGTGGTGGTTATGATAAGCAATTACTATATTCCACTGAAACTTTCCTACAGGATGTTCTGAAATTCTTGAAAAATCTGTATCTACTTTTTAAACACGATTGCCTGTTATGGCCATCTTAAATTCAGCCGAGCTATCGAATAACCTGCTTTATTCTGTGCTTACTTGTTCCTTAATGTTTTAATTTTTTTTTTTTCAAGATCTCTTGTGTGGATTTCTTGAGGACAGGCCGTTAAAAGGTGCATTAATGAAATGTGAGCATCCCCAGAGATTGTTCCCAGTCCAGATTGGTGGGAGAATTAATATCTAGTATAAAATCTGTTGCATTTGTTCTCAGTCTGCTGTGGCCCTTTACCTTCTACTGCCTGACTTCCCTGCTCTCATTTCCTGCTTGGTCTTTGAACCACATTCCCTTTGCAGTTGAGATGACTTAGCACTCTGTTAAATGTAAGAATTTTGGAGATTTAAAAAGAGCTCAAGAGAAAGGTGCTGCGATGGCAGAACTTGCAGCAGAGATGGAGCAAACCTGGGCTGTGGAAGCGATGCCAGACAGGCAGTGGGTCCGGGGCAGCGCGAGAAGCTCCTGCTTTATCTTTCATTGTCTGCGCATCCTTGATAGTATCTAAATCGATCGTCTATAGGTGATCAAGTTAATTGGTGTGACCAAAAAGGTCATCGCTTTGTGGGATGGATTTCCCGCCCTGGGTTGTGTGAATACACCAAGGGTTTTTGGCAAAACCTGTTTCCACATGCAGGACTTTGGGTAAATCTTCTCTTTCAAAAGGTTCAGCAGGCTTATAGGTTTTAAAATTGCCTGAAATTTTGCACTTGATAGAAGACTGTCCTCCCTATGCCTCTCGGCTGGCTGGTTGGATCCGATTTGCAGAATGGTTCTATGTGTTTTCCAGACAAAAGTGGAATTGTGCCTGATATTAAAAGAAAACTAGCCAAGTGATTTGTTATTACTGCAACTGAGAAGGCTTTTATGTTCCTTTGGAAATCTTTGTCCCCTTTTGGTCTCTTTATTTTTTTGGAGATGGTGTCATGAAAAACTCCAGTGTTCTCCTTGTTCTGTGCCGTGCTGGAAATATTAGTCCTTCTTTTAGTCATGTTGACCCAGGGGGACCGGGCTAGCTGCAGCCCATTTCTGCCTCACCAGTCCCACTTGCCTGTTTGATTCTTGGCAAAGCCTTGAGGAGAGATTGTAAGAAGAAGACATGGAGCTTTTCATGGCCAGGAAAGACAAGGGGCAGGGAGGGCAGAGAATTAGCAGATGCTCAGGCTGATGTTTAGGGGGTTTAGCCGGTGGTGTTGGGATGGGATGGTCACTGTGTGGGAGATAAGGCTTGTGCATGTGAGGTTATCTTCAGCAGTGGGGCAAGAAGCGTGGCATGGGGTGGAGGATCTGGGGCTGCTGGCTTGACTCCTTTATCTCCTGCCTGGTAGGTGTTTTCCCCTGCCAGAGAGGCTCAGGCAGCCCGGCTGTTAGAGAAGTCAGGTTGTCATAGGAGGGCGATCATGTGTTCCGCATGTGCTTGTGAAGGCACCGCGCGTTGTTGCGTAGCAAGGCGGCTTGGCAAAAGACACACAGAAGATACAAGGGGAAAAAGAAACTCAGCGTCTGATCCAATAGCAGCACCTTTGCTGGCTTGGCAAAAAATTGTTTAGATCCTCCTTCCCGAGAATGCTTTTGTAAACATAATGTTGCTTATTAGCCATGTAAATTACTGTCATTGCTGGCAATTGTTGTGATGGAAAGATAAGTGTCTTGAAGCTCTAGTTTGATTTACCCCTCGTGGCCCCCCAGGCTTGCTAACCAGTTGTTTATATCAGCGCCAATTGTGGCTTTTGTCAGAGAAATCAAAATATTGATCAAAATTATTTAGCTCTGTTTTTCCTAGGTCACAGTAAATGCAACTTTCCTTTCCTTTGTACTTTTTACTCCGTACTGAAAACAAAGCAAACCCTTCCTCGGGAAGATGAGCCGTATGTTCCCGAAGTCAGATGTCATCCACTTGAAGAGGGTCCTTAGGACCAGACTTCATATCGGGAGGCTTTCCTCAAGAGTCCCTCCGTTGAAAATCTGGCTAGCAGCGTTACCTCAAGTACTATTGTGGGGTTTTCTTTGCGTGCAAAGTGGGGAGAGAAGGAAGTTTCTCCCAGCTGCTGGCAGAGAATAGCTTCCCATTTACTTAACGCTTGTGGCTGCTGCCAGGATTTTCTGCGGAGCAGCAGAGGGAGTTAAGTGTGGGGTGAAAGGCTTCAGTAACACTTCAGCATCCGGGCACGAGGCTGAGCCGTCAAATAATTCTTCTCCCTCTTTGTGGTTTTTTTTTTTTTTTTTTTTTAGCAGCCAAGGCACTTGGATGGTTCTGTAGGTTTAAGGCTGGTGAGGTTGTGCTTGTTCGTGTGTACTGCAGGAAGCTGAGGGCATTTCTTGTGTTGGCTTTAGTTGTGGTGATTGAACAAGAGCGTCTCTTAAAGAGCAGCACCCGCGTCTGACTTTAAAGTGTCTTGTGTGTGGTTGTCCATCACAGACCCTGGGTAAGCTGGTGGGATCTCCTTGCTCAGTACTGTGCACCTTCAGTCTGGATTTACCAAGCTGTGGTTTGTAGGTGTGTATGCAGATGGGTTCTTGTATGAAGAGCCTCCCTGTGAGTACCTCTAGGCTGCTCAACTTTCCTGCTCACCTGCTTTTTACTAAGCTGAACATATGCGGGTCTTTGAGTCTTTCACCTGTTGTCCATTCCTTAGCCTCATCCTTCTCTAGCTGACACCAGTGTAAGTAAGAGCCCCGCTTTTCTCAGCAGTTTGGTGTTTGCTCAGCAGAGGAATTTTTGGATTGAGACCTGGTGAGTCCCTGGGGGCACCTGTTTCCCTACAGCTCAGCGCAGAGCCACCACTGAGCTGGGACAGCCGGTGCTGGATGTGGCCTTCTGGGATCAGAGCCAAGCAGAGGAGAAAGTAAAGAAACCTCCAGCTCCGAGAGCACCTTTTTGGTGAGCAGCTGAGCTGTTGCCGAGGCAGATTTTGGGTGCTCGCATGCAGGAAACCAGAGGAGGAATCGGGATGGGGCACGTATGTACAGCTTCCGTACAGCTTTTAAGGAGGAAGGCTGTTGTCTAAGCTGGAATCACACCATGTAGTTACACATCTCAGCTACATTCTCCATGAGCACTTCAAGTACAGGTGGAGCGTATGGAGCTTTGTCCTCTGCCAGTTGTAAAGACTCCTCTGCCCTTTTCCATGTCGCCTACAAAACGCCGTTTTTATGTTCTTGTGTCTCCAGCCGCTGCCCAGCCATGTCCATGAAGCAGCAGTGAGCCTTCAGAAGTAGGAAACAAATAGCAGCACTTCTTGGCCTTTAGGATGGAGACATTTGGTTCCTGGCTGTGTGACACACTTAGGAGTAGCTCCAGGCAACACTTCGTCTGCATCATAGGTTTTTAATTTGTAAAATGAGCGATTAAAATTCCTGTCTGAGTGGCTGAGTGCAGATACTTCTGGGATGGAGGCGTCCAGCGGCTGTGGGGCAGGGCGCTGGAGGTGTGTAGAGATGGGGAGTAGGTGCTGCACAAAATATACCCGTTTCTGTGGCTGTGAGGACGTGGTTGTGCCTGTCCACGGTGCGTCAGCGCTGGATGTGTGCGGGTGCCGTTTGAATACAGAGCTGGGTGTACGTGGTATGTAAGTGCAGGCCTGTAAATGAAAGGTCCTGATTATTTGTTTGTGTTTCCAACTTTGTGGGTTTAAAAAATGCTGCCCTTGCAGGGAGTATTTTCTTCTCACCAGAAACTTGTTAGACGGGAAATTTCACAGTACTCATTTTTTATGGCAATTCCGTAATGGGGTGTTTTGGAAGGGGGAAGACAAAGGTGTGGATGTGCGTTTTTATGTAGATTTCATTAAAAATGTGACTAGGATTATCCTGCTAGCTATCTGAGCGATGTGAAGGGCTCCGCTGGAAAGTGCAAGTGATTACAGGTTGGTGACTAACAAATAATCCTTGGCTAATACAGGGTGGGCTCAATTAATGTTAATCCCTGCTCAGCAGTAGTAAAAGTTGGATAAAGTCAAGGCGATTTTGCAAGGGTTTTACTGACCTGAACATGAGAATGATCACACAGCATTCCCCAAAATAAAACCAGTTCTTTGGAAGTGGCACCATTCTCATCATTTCTTTCTTATGCTAGGGAAGAAGCTCTTCAAAATGGCCCAAAATTGCCTGGTTATGAAGATGAGGATTTATCTTGTGCTGATGTTATGTGCTGAGGCGCATAGGACCTCATTAAAGAAGAGCAGCAGCAATTAGTCTAGATTAATGGAAATAAATCTGGTTTTAGTAGCAAATGACGTTGTGTTCCTTGGTCCAGAGCAGCCACCATCTATAGTGCTCGTCTAGCAGTCTGATGCACAGAGGCCAAACCTCTCCTCACCGTGGAGGAAAAATGGGTGATTTGGGCATTTTTGCTGAAATCTCAGTTTAAGTCCGGGCGTTGTTTTTAGATGTGTTTTGGTGAAATAAGCAGAAGTCCAGAGACACCAAGGAGAAGCATCACATCCGAGCCTGGACCCTGTTGATGCAGGAGGGCCCCAGAGTAGTGTGATGGTCCCCACAGGCATTCTGCATCTCGGATGCTGTAGCGTTGAGAGCGTGCCCATGACCATTTGGAAGCAGACCCAGTCCTTTTACCGCTTTGTCCTCAAACTGTCAGGTTTCAGCTGGCTGCAGCTTTGGAAAAAGGAAAGATTTATGTGCTCTGAAGAGAAACCTGCGCTGACAGTGGGTAAATGCGCTGTAGATGTTGGAAAGTTAAACAGCCAAGTCGGTGTGAGGGATCTTGGAACATAGGCTATGAAATGTGTTTTGCTCCTGTTGCTATCTTAGAAGTAGGTTAAATTTGGAAAGGGGAGGGCAGATTCCCACCCGTTCTCACCATCTTCAAAAAGTAGTACTGCTCCTTGTTTTCCTCCACCTTCAAGGGCATCCCAGTAGCCCTGGACATGGGCATTATCTTGCTATTTCTCCTACAATGATCCCCGAGCTGTAAGAGCTCTCTTTGCATTTTCAGTGATAGCTGCGTTTCCAGATGACAATCAGATACTGTCTTTTAAAGCTGGACTAGATGAAAAGTTACACCAGGAGCATGCGAAGTCCCGAGGTGGTCAAGTCCTTGCTAAGATCATTGCATTGCATGACTGCAGGGAGTGATTGTCGCCCTGTACTCAGCACTGGGGAGGTCACACCTTGAGTACTGTGTTCAGTTTTGGGCACCTCAATATAAGAAAGACATCGAGGTGATGGAGCGGGTCCAGAGAAGGGCAACAAAGCTGGTGAAGGGCCTGGAGAACAAGTCTTATGAGAGCGGCTGAGGGGTCTGTGGTGGTTGAGCCTGGAGAAAAGGAGGCTGAGGGGAGACCTTACTGCTCTTGACAACTCACTGAAAGGAGGTTGGAGCTGGGGGGGCTTGGTCTCTTCTCCCAAGGAACAAGTGATAGGACAAGAGGAAACGGCCTCTCGCTGCGACAGAGGAGGTTTAGGTTGGACATGAGGAACAATTTTTTCACTGAAGGGGTTGTCAGGCCCTGGCCCAGGCTGCCCGGGGCAGTGGTTGAATCCCCGTCCCTGGATGTGTGTAGAAGCCGTGCAGATGTGGTACTGAGGGACATGGTTTAGCAGCAGACTTGATAGAGTAGGGTTGTGGTTGGACTCGATGATCTTAAAGGTCTTTTCCCACATGAATGATTCTATGATTGTTTACCTGTGGGCACTTCTTCGACTTAACAGTTCAGCATCTCCTCCTTTGTTATTTTCAATACCTCCTTCTCAGACCCACCCTCTTATCTGCTGTTGTCCAGGTAAGGCCAGTTGGCTGGTGGTATTGATAACCCACCTTTGTGGGCTAGGTGATAACAAAAAGGAGCATAGCGTGGCTAGATAACGCCAGGGCTTGTCCCCACCCGTGGAGGGAGCCGGTGTCAGCCACTGCAGCCAGGCAGTGAAGCACAGATGGGTTTATGACTTCCCAGAGGCCGTGTGGTGGACGGTGACAACGCTGCACCTGGACAGAGGCTGGTGCTTTGTCTGGGCTGCCGACGCTGTCTGTTCTCTGCAAAATTAACTCCTGGCCTAAGCCCCCCTCACCTTTCTCTGGTGTTCCCGTGCTGTGTGGGTGGTGTGTGCTCGCGGTCCAGTGTCCTCCCAGAAAAGTGAGTCCTCTCTTGGGGTGACGAGGACTTGCAGAGGCAGTTGTCTGCAGCGAGCTATTAAAACATACTTTCCCATTAGTTTTCTTTGTTGCTGTTCTCAATTGTCTTCTCCTCCCCTGTGTGCTGGCTCATTATTTCTCATTAATTCACGGTTTGTGCAATTACTTGGGAAATGCAGGAGGGTTGGCAGGAGTTTGATGAGCCTGACTTCTCTTCTCGCGGGTAGGTGACTTTGTAACGATACAGCGGGACAGGCTGGCTGTTGTGAAGAGAGCGGGACAGCACGAGGGGCAGAGAGAGGGGCTGTGTGCGCAGATTCGGGTACCTGGTGGGGCTGAACCAGAGCCCTGCTTGACGTTTTGTATCTGCTCTGTGTCACGGCACTTTACACCCTGTCCTGAAGGGACACTCCAGACCTGAACCCCGGCCTGTCAGGAAAAGTGAGCAAACAAAAGGAGGCTCTTTGCTTAACTTGAAAAAAACAAAAAGTGTGCAATAAATAGTTCTAAATACCTGCCAGGGGATTTTGGCTGTTGTGAAAGCTTTCGGCTCGGTCTGAGGAGCGCATGTGTCCTGGGATGTGTGTCAGAGCAGTGTCACCACGCCAGAAGGGTTCTTTGCCCCTTCTCTTTGCAGACAGCGTTTCAGGGAAGATCAGAGATGTGATCGGGCCCCTTTTTGCGAGGAGAAAGCCAGCACACAGCGAGATAAAAGGGCTGTCACTGATTAAAACATCACAGTTCCTCTGCTCATAGCTTGTGTTTTACTGGCAAATATGTCACGCTGCTGGTTTACCCCTATGAATGGTCCTCTTTTTTAAGGGTTCTATTCATGGGTGGACTTCCCAGCTGCTAGGAAGGACCTCTGGAAACTGGACTGAACTGTTTGGTGGATGGTTTCACAGAGTTCAGGCTGTTGGTGGAGAGGGGGCTTCACCTGCCCTGCTCCTTCCTTATTTTCAGGTGAGCTGCAGAATCTCATTACAAATGGCAGTGGCAGGGCTTTGAAGATTTCTTGCCTAATTATCTTATTTGTGCTAGGAGTAGCAGTGAAATCCATGTGCTGTCAGGGAGACATAGCTGTTGTACCAGCGGTACAGCAGTGGGAGAAGAAGGCCTCAGAAAAGGACTTGTGTGGAGGGTTTGTTTCCGATGGTGAGGCTGGCTTGGGCTATGTGCCTGTTCCCCAGCTGGACAAGTGCTGCGGGATTTCCTGCAAGACCTGGATGGGCTCAGTGAGGTGCAAGTGAGAAGCTACCATGTTCTGGACTCCATCTGTGGCCGTACAAATGCCTTTTTTGGTTAATGCTCATGAAGGTCCAGTTTGCAAGGTTGAGTTCTTCCTTCATTAGGGCTGTAAAAACAGATTAATGATGTGTAGAATCTGCAACGTCGTCTGCCGTCCTTGGGGAAGGTTCAGGCCCGTTTTCTGTGTCTGTGACTTCCTAGTGGCTGCCTGGCAGGAAGTTTTGGGTACCTTCACCAACAATTACCAGTCATCCATACTTAACCATAATTACCAACTATTACCAACAATCTTGCGTATGGAGGGTTTTGGAGGACTGAATTGTTCCCTCTTTTCTATTCAGCTCACTTCTAACAGGACAGGGATGCAGAACAAGACTAACCTTGAGAAAAGCAGCAGCATAAGGAGCTGTGTTAGAGGCCATGGTCTGTGGAGCACATCAAGGGCTTGCAAACTCTCTTAGCAAAGCCAGATGTCATCTCTGGAGTAACAGCTGGACAGGGCACGGCTGATGGGTTGTGACAGGAGATAGCCAAAGATACCCAGGAAGGGAGGAGGTGGTGTTTGCAAAGACTTCATGAAGCAGTTTCACAAACTGACGTGAGGAACAAAACCAAGATGGATGTTCCCAAAAGAACGCAGCTGCAGCCCTCTTTCAAGGAGCTGAGGCAGGATCCTGGAGCCCCAGAGGTGGGCAGCTCCATCCTGACTTCGGGTGTAGACACATCTCTTCTGTGTCAAGGTGATCCAGAGCGAGGTGGCAGAGGGGTTGGGCTGTGTCTTGCCTGGAGGCTTTCCCTCTGACTTGGGCAGAAAATGCTGAATGCTTCACAGAGGTTTGCCATGAACACGGTGCCTAACTGCTGCTGTGGAGATACATCCCATTATCCCTCTCTCTATGGAGGGGCTGTCTGATTGTTGCATGGAATTGTAGAATCATTAAGATTGGAAAATACCTCTGAGGTCCTCAAGTCAAACCAACACTACCATGACCACTAGACCATGTCCGTAGTTTCGTGTCCTGTGACCTATAATGACAAAGGTGGTGGGTCAAACACAGCAAGTTCCAGCAGTGTGTATGCAAGGGCTGTGGTAGAGCCATGTGTTTGCACGTCATTTCCCAGCCTCTGATAGAGACTTTATTTATGCTCGGATACAAGGAATCTTCTGCTATTTGAGTGAAATGGGTCAAAATATTATTAACTCTAGCTATTCCCGTCCTGAAGCTTTAACAAAGTGTTGCCACATCTCTTGTGTAGTCAAGGAGCTTCTGAGGCAGATGTGGCCTAAGTAACACTAAACTGCATGTAGCGAGAAGGTGAGGAAAAGGAGTCCAGGAATATTTGATGCCTTGATCATCAGTTGAAGGCAGAGGGATGAGAAAGATCTTTGATGATTAAGGTCTTTGATCTTTAAAATGATGAAAACTTTAGAAACACTAGAATATACTCCATCCTCGCACAGCTGGTGGGTCTTTTTTTGGGTCAGTATCTCTGTGCTGCCCTTTCCTTACAGGAATGGCATGACCACAGACAAAAAGCCTCAAGGTCAATAGCTTGTTTTTCAGATGCTACAGGTGATTGGTCACTGAAAAGTCTGTAAGAGCTTTTTTTCCCTGGCCTTCTATCTTAGCTGGTGGTGTGTGTGTGTTGGGAGTCATCTTCCAAGTTTATGGGCAATTGCGGCTGGGTGGAAGGCAATTGATTGAGTCCTGTGGCAAGCGAACCTGGCACAAAAGCTTGACAAGATGCTGGTTCCAGCTTGCCATAGCTTGAGGGGTCTGAGTAAACCCTCCCAGTCCGGCTTTATAGGTGAAGCCAAACCAGTCTCAAGAAGGCTGTTGCTGACTCCTACTAATGCTCCCTGAGGTTCACATCTCCAGAACACTGATGGCTCAGTAAAACGAGTGTGTCAAGTCATCCTTGCACGTCTTGGGTGTTGCTTTCCCTTTCTGTGGTTCCAGATAGCAGCTGGGGGAAAGTTGGTTTGGAAAACAAAGCTGTTAGGAACCGTTTGTTTAGACACAAGGCAAAATGAAAAGTGGAAAACAGAGTCTGCCTGTTCCCCTCAGCTTCCCACCTTCTTTTTGTTTAAAATGTCCATGTGCCATTTACTTTCAATAAACAAAAGATGTTTCTTATAAGCTGGTGTTTACTAGGAGGGAAATGTGATTTATTAGAGAAGAGAAATCCCTGCTCGTGCCTGTGTTTTCAAACTGCAGCAAGAGTTCATAATTTTATAGACCTTTCAAGAATACATTTCCTAGAGCAAACAGTGAGGAACTGTTAAATTATAGCCGTGTAATACAACGATGTAATCGTGTGATTGCTCAGTACTAATGGCTTTATTATTCTGTACCAAATAGGAGTGGTTTGGGCTGGGGGGAGATAACATGCCTTTCCTGAGATAGCTTTGGAGCTAATTCAGAGGAGAAGGAATTTTAGATTCTTGGACTTCTTTCCTCGTAATGAGGGAGATAAGGTCTGTATGGGTGTTCTCTTACTCCAACTTCCCTCCATGATCACGTAGGGAGGAGCAGCTTTCAGAAAAGCAATGTACAGCTTCTCTCTGCAGTCTGAGAGCCACTGAAGTATCACGTTGCCTCTCTGAGTTAGGGTCTCAGCTTCTCCAACATTTACTTGGGGTCTCTGGGAGCTGTTTCTCCTTTAGAGGGACTAGGAGAGCATTGCAGTTCCCTTCTAGAATCATGGGTAGTGGGGGCTGTGTCGATACCTCTCCTCAGCCCTGTCTGAGCTCTGGAGCCCTGCAGCACTCCTAGATGGTCGGAGCACGGTGTTCAAGCTGGGGGCTTTGGGACTGAGCTGCTGTGGGGGCTGCTGAGTTCTTCAAATCCCTGGGCGTGAGCAGAAATGACCTCAGAGCGCTGGGCACTGACGTCTCTGGATCCCATTGAGACCCAGGGTTGTACCCCACCTGCCCTTTTCTTTCCACATGGAGCTTAAGCAAGTTGTGGTGCCAGATGCCTGGTCTTGCCTCTGTCTTCCATGTGCCTGTCGCCTTCGGGTGTTGGTGCCTTGGTGTCGTGCTCACCTGGCTTGGAACGAAGCTCTGAGGAGGGTCTGTCTCCCTCGTGCAGCTCTGCCAGCATCGCCTCCTTGGCTGTGCCACCCGGTTTGTCGCGGCAGGTAGTGAGAGGCACAAGAGTACGGGCTGGTCTCGGACTGAGCTCCTGCTTCCTCTGGACTTGCAGTTAGCCTGTCTGAGGATGCCCAGAACCTGGCTGGGACCTCCAACAGATGTGTGCGCCATGCCCCGGCCTTCCCCCAGCTCAAAGTCATTGCAGTGACCTCTCCTGAGACACGTATGGTGCAAGGGACCAATCTCCTGTGTTTCTTGGTTTCTTTCTCCTGCTTCTCAACTTCTACATGATCCGTCGGGCTCATTTCTGTCTGCCCTACACATACAGATGCTGGAAAACCTGGTACCACCTTAGCTGGGCTCTCACAAGAAATTGTCTTTGCAAAGAGAGCTGGGGCTTGTTATGAAATAGCTTTGCAATGACACAGTTTCAATGCTGCAGTATGTCTGTGCTGGCTTTCAGGTTGTTCCTGGGCTAAAAATATGGCCCATTAAGACTTCTGGAACAGGATGTAACCATATTTTAAAGATACTTTATTCCTTATGTGTTATAGCTAAGTGATTTCACTGATTTTACTGCATTTGGAGACCTACTTTGTAACATCACCGTGTCTGAAGTGGAAGTTGAGAAAAGAACCAGGAGAGTGTGTGTTCCTCATGGTAAGGACGTGGCGCTGCCTTGGAGGGCTGGGACCTGGGAGGCAGGACTGGGGAGCCACACTGGTGTCTGGTGCTGACTGATGGGGACCACTGGACCAGCTATTTCCATTTCTGATCTTCCCTGCCCCCAGATGACAAGAGATTCAGAATGGCATGGAAAACATTACCATTAGGAGTTTTACCACCTACTTCATTTGAAACTGGATGCGCTCGAGATGTGTTGAACAAATGGACAGTGGCCTTTCTTCTCCCTGGGGATGGCTTTTACATGGATGGGAAGCTACAGATGGGGCCCAAGGCAGAAATGCAAATAGGCAGAGCTGTGATACGAAGCATTTGGCGTCGCGGGCTTAAAAGCTCCCTCCCCACGGCTGCTTGATCCTGCTTTCTCGTCTGTGCTGACACAGCTGGTTGTGGGCTGCACTGTGAACTGTGCGAGTGGAGCTTTGGCCTCAAAACTGTGGGATTAGGGCCTGTGCTGCTGGCACTGTCAAGCTGGCCAAGCCCAGTCCATCCCAGCGCTGCTTGTAAGAAGTCCTCAGAGGTGTACTCACTTTGAAACGACTGCTGTGATTACAGCTTTGCGGAGGAGCGTGGTAGTAAGCATGAACAGCTAATTAGTTTTTATAAGTGTCTTTTGTTTGCTTTTGAAGACATGAGTCCCTCGCTTGCGCGCCTGGCTCCCGTTCGGTGTCATGACAATGTCAGCGCCAGCCTGTGAAGCTCGTGTTACACGGGGAGAGTTCAGACAGGTTTGGTTTCAGCACAGGTCCTGTCCCCGAGCTGTTCCAGCGCTTCCCTGGCAGGAGGCAGTTGGTGTCAGAATAGGTTTGGCCCTGAGACTGTGAACAAAACAGTCTTCAGGAGCAGATCTCTCCATGGCAATGAGTTCAGTGGTGGGTTGACTCTTTTTTGTAGACGAAAAGGTCAGGTGGGTTGCCTGGGTTATGCAGAAAGGTTTTGTTCTGGAACAGCCTGCTTCTAACCAGCTCCTGTTGCTTCTGAACTGCCAGGCACTGGTCTAAACACTGTTTTTCCTACATTTTCCTCGTTGGCGAGTGTTGGAGAAGTCACTTTTTCCTACGCTTTCCTCATGGGTGAGTGTTGGAGACTTTACTTTTTAGGTGAGTATGTTCATTTAAGGCTGGGAAGTTTTGAGTTCACATCAGCAACTTGGGCAAATTTAAAACACCCAGGTTTTGAGCCTGCCCTCCTTGGAGTTTGGTTTTAATCACAAGTTTTAACAAATTGAGTCTATTGAAAACATTCTCAGTGAAACTACCTCTTTTTTTTTTCCCCTGAAGCCATTAGCTGTCTTCAAGAAACAATTTTTTAATTGAAGCCATGATAAAAGCAGAGCAGCAGCGGTTGTTGTAAAGCTTAATTTATTAAACAGCTTTGTTTTTAATGCAAAAAAAAAAATCTGTAAAGAAAAAAAAGCTATACGCTTTAAAACTGTCAAAATAAAACCTACAACTTTGAAGTCTTAAAATACTTTGGGAAATGCTGAATGTTTTTGACTGGTTATATGGAACAGCTGAACTGACTTAACTGGAACAAAATTAGAGGAACAAAGAGGTTTTGTTTCCAGAGTGTATTCTTTGCCCTTTGACAGCGTTGTCTGGCTCCCACTCCCCGTTGGTTACCCGGAGCAGGTCTCTGTCAGCTTCCCTGCTTTGCTTAGACTTTCCACATAACCGACCCGCTGGAACAACGGTTATATGCTTATAAAAGAGCAAAAATTACGGGAAGATTCAGGGGCTAGAGCAGAACTTGAATCTCCTTAACTATTGGGTTTTTTTGAAGTCTGAGTCTCATTGATGGTTCCTCTTCCCCAGTGCCATGTTGGAGGATACCACAGGCTAGCGGGGCTTTTCCTGGCCGGTGGTTGATGTGGCATCCATGAGTTGGACCTTCTTAACATGGTCTCAAAGTAGGAGACTTATCTTCCTCGAAAGATGCTCTGAAAGTCTCTCAGTAAACACTTCCGATGCACGCAGCAGCTTTCATCAGCAAAATGGTGAGGCGGTTTCTCTGCCCGTGGGACATCCTTAGCGTGGTGACTGGCACCGTGGGAGGTGCTCCTGGACTCTGCTCTTCTGTAGCCATCATTCAGGGCTATTTGCATGAAAACAGGCGCTCTGTAAAGTCTGTCTTCTGTTGGGAAAGGATAGACAGCAGGAGGAGAGAGCAGCTGAGAAACTGAGCTCTTGTTTCCATGCAAATATCCTACAAAGAACAAAAGAGGGTGCTCAGAGGTGGGATCTGCAAGCAGAAGGGCTCCGGAGTTGTTTTCTGTGAGGCAGCATCAGGTCCACACAAGTGTGATGTTGACACTGTTGTGTGCTGTGGGTCTCGGGGGTGAGTCACAGATGCTGCTTTTGTTTTGAACTTCTCGAGGCCTCGATCCTCTGCTCTCGGTCTATGGGATTTTTGCTGCTGACTTTTAGGGCCTGCTGCTGAAATAATAGAATCATAGAATTGGTTGGAATGACACAAACTATCTGTTCTTCCTGTGCTTGTAGGAGCCTTCCCTGCTTGTGGAAGGGGTGGGATGCGCTGTGGAGATGTGGTGATGAAGGATGTGGTTTAGCAGTGGACTTGTAGAGTAGGGCTGTGGTTGGACCGGATGATCTTAAAGTCTTTTCCAACCTAAATGATTCTATTATGCTATGAGATAACGCAGAAGTTGCCTCAGCTGCCCCTGTGGTGTACACACTGTGGCTGGCTCTGAGGATCCTGAGGCATAGACATGTGTCCTGTCTTCAGGATTGCCTTGTGATTTCTTTCCCAGTACACTGGAGAGAGATTATTTCTCTTTCCTGGTCCCCTGAGGGTGATAGGAAGGTGTCAGAGGATGGGAAGCCCGCATCCCAGCTAAGACCACTGGCAACGCTGTGCTGGGAACGGCAGCCTCACTGGAGTCACACTGAGCTTGCAGCACTGCCAAGCTCGAAGGTCTCTGAGAGGAGGTGGGACTGAAGATAAGGACAGCCTCAAGTGTGCTTGAATTGATGTGGCAATGGCCAAGAGCTCTTGGGGACCGCTGGGCATTCACTGCAGCAGGCGGCTGGGGTGGCTTGAGACTTGAGCTGCCTGTTGCTGTGGAAGAGGGTACCAGCTTGGTCACAGCAGGAGCAAATACACGTCTTCCTCTTCCATCGCTCCCCCTGCAAGGCCCAAACCTCTGCTCAGCAGCGTTCATGTTCTTAAGACATATGGGTATCGAGTTAGTTGCAAGTCGGCGTGCTGCCTGAGCAGATGAGCTTTGAATTTAGTAGCTTCCTTAGAAATGTCAGCAAGATGTCAGAGAGGTTAGGCTCATTACTAGATCTCATTAATTCTGTGGAATACCCTGTAGAGAAGGTATTATTAATTCTTATTCTGTTGACATATATTAACATATATAATAGTTATATAATTGTTACTAATAATTATGATAATAATAAGCTTCTTCTCATAGACAATAGTCAAAATGGATATTCAGAATGCCCCGTGAGTGCTCTTAAATCACAGCTGATGGACAGGAAGGTGCCGGTGCGTGCACGATGTGGTAAGAGGTGCCCATTTTCTGCCTGGGAGCAGTGTGAGGCTGGAGGCCATACTTCACAGGTACGGTTGAGAGTGTTTATCTGTGCTGGTTGGTTGGGTCAGGAAGTTCCTGTGCTTTTAGCTGGAAATTACTGTTCCCTACCCCGGCATTTGCTGCCATTCAGCCGAAGCGCAGTAATTTGGTGTGCGCGTGCTCCTGTTGCAGTGATGCAAAAGTAAAAGGACCTTGCTGAAGTCACCCTCAGCCTAAAGTGTGAGTTTGGAGAAGCCCACTCTGCTTTGCCTTGCAGAAAGATCACCATCAGTAGTAGTCTCATCTGGGAGGGTCCTTACTTAAAGCACTCTCGCTCCAGACTTTTCAGATCTACTCATTTAAAAAATGAATAGATGTAGCACTTGAGGCGATGGTCTAGTGGCTAGAGAGATGTTGGGATGAAGGTTGGACTTGATGATCCTGGTGGTCCTTTGCAACCATAACGATTCTATGATTCTATTCTATGATCACTACCTTAGATGAGACAAAGCTCTTGTCGTGTGTGTTGTGTTTGTCTGTAGAGTCGCTACCCTATTTGGCCAAATCTTGCCATTAGTTATAACAGAAAACCAGAGGCTGCCCTGATTTTTGGATCATTAAAAGAACTCCAAGACAGGTGGAGCTTGAAAGGTTCTGGATTAAAATGTGTTCTCCCAGTAACAGTTTTTATATGTAAGAAAGCAAGCACATGGAGACCCACAGCAATTGCAACACAAGGCTTGGCTCAAAGGGTGCTGGAAAATAATACGCTGTGGCAAATCTGAAAGGCAAATACAGGGTAACAAACCAGCATGATTATGGCTGAGAAGTAATATTCAGGATTGTCCAAAAAAAGATTAACTTTTCAAGCCAGCTTTCACTGATGCAAATTGTCCACCGCTGTGTTGCAATAAAGAGTAGAAATAACTAAATATGAAATGCCGACTCGTAAAGAGGAGTCATCTAAAGTGCTTTGTGTTGCAAGATGTCACGAAAATTGGTTTTTGAAATGTTCTGCGTGTACCTTCGCGCGAGGCCAGCTCTGCCAGCTGGCAGGTGCTCTCGGCACTGCCTCATCCCGGAGATGTGCGGGCTTGGAGCGTGTGCGCTGGAACATCCCGTCCGTCTCGCAGGGGTCAAAACAGGATTGTTCCCAGTGGTGTCTTTTTAACAGAAATAAATACATTTTTAAAAGGGTTTGTCCAGTGCAGGTGTAAAAGTCTCCAGCTTGATTTTCAGTTTCTTTTTCCTTGGCAGCAGTTCTGGGCAGGAAGGGGGGTGGCTCAAAAGAATATCTTGTGGTTCCTGGTCTGTAGGATCATTGCAAGTTGCGTTCACTGAACGTCCCTTTCATGAAGTTTGTATTATTCAATATAAAGGATGGTTCTTCTTCCTTCCTACTGTGCCCCCACTGCTCTGTGTTGTAGTTCCCTTGTGTCTAGTGCCTGGTGTTACAGCTTCTGTTTCCATTATGGATTGCTCTTTCTGCTCCTTCCACTGTTATCCTTACCTGGTTTGGGGTTTTGTGTTTTGTTTTTAAAGTCGCCTGCATTAAAGTCGCACATTCTTTGCAGCAAGCATCTTGAGCTTGATTTTTATTTTGTGTTTGTGAAGCGTCCAGGGTAGCTTTGCCTTAATCTTCGAGCAAGACCACCCTGAGCAAAATACTGCAGCCTGCAGTCCTTACCCTGCTAAAGCTTAGAGGTTCTGATTTCCCCACTTTTTGCCAAGACTCTGCTGGGCCGGATCCAAAAGGTGAATTCAGACACCACCCAGCTTCTCTAGAATTTTGTTTCCAGCTTCAATCCTTGCATCATCTCCCCTTAGCCTAATTAAAACCCGCTGTACCAAACGCTGCGAAGCCAGCTGCCGTGCTTTGGCAGGTAGCGAACGCAGGGCAGCGAAACCTCCAGCTAATCCATCCGCGCTATGAAGTCATAAGAATCTTGTTAATTTTTAAAAAGCCCTTGATGCCCACTAATCCAAATCAATTCTCATTTCTTTCATAAAGTCGTGCTTCCATTTAGGCTTCGGCTTAGAATTACAGCTAATTTGTTCGATTTTATAACAGTATAATTGAAAAAGTGATTTTAATGTCCTGGCAACCATATTCCCTTTCTTTGGTTGTTAATGAAAGAATCCATTAAAGTTAAATGATTTGGGCACAGATTCAAGTTGAATTGCCTGAATAATTCTAGGGGAGTGTTTCGGACCATCTGCTGCTCTGTCATTGGCGTTTGTGTTGTAAATGGGAGCGAGAGAGGGACTTCACAGGTCTTGTTCGAACCATTAAGCGTAAAATATCATTTTAATTTTCTGATCTCAGTGTAAACAGTGGAAATATTCGGGAGAGTCAGGACTGTTCTGGTCTGTGGTGTCCTGCGCTCATAAATATCACTGCTGAGCTGTACTTCCCCATCCTTTTCAGGGGCTCTCACGGCTATTTGTATTGATGACAGTACATCATTCAGCAGCGTGTTCTAAGTTCCTTTTAATGACAGGCAAGACAACTGGAAGCGGAGCCTATGAAAAGGAAAGTGGGCGTGATGGAGAAGTGTTTCTCTGCTGCCTTGAGTCACCCGCCTTGCTTCTGTCTGGTTACAAACAGAGCGGTATGTCCTAGCACGGGGTTGGTGAGCGTGAGCAGAGACAGCTAATAAATCAGAGCAGCGGTTGTCGTCGCCTTCCTTCCTTGCATAGTGCCGTGGTGGGTGATTTAGGGCTGTTGGGCCAAGCTGGCACTTGGAAGCACAGGCCTTGTTTACCCAAGCAAGGGCAGTCGCAGGGCTCGTGTCCTCCTTTCCCTGTAACACACTCTTCCTCTTTCATAAAACCATAGAATTGTTTCGATTGGAAGAGAACTTCAAGATCATTGAGTCCAACCCAGCGCTGCCGGGTCACCACTAAACCATGTCCTTCACTGCTGAGCTTTCCTTCTGTCATGGGTGACGCACGACACAGCTGGGAAGCAAAACATCCAGTGAACCAAGCCATGAATCCACAGGGGATGGCTCTGGTTCTCACTGGGTTTGAGTCCATGCCTTGGAGGTGGCCGAGGCTTTGGGTCCTCTGTTAAAGCTGGAAACATGTCCCATTTTTGGACACGGGGTTGGAAGGACATTTTTGTCCTTCCAACCCAACCCATTCTATGGAGGTTTGAAATTGGGTGTGATGCTTATTTTTTTTTTTTTTTTTTTCTCTGTAGGGCAGTAAGAAATGAATAGATAAAATATTCACTCTTGGAGCAGTGTAACATTTGGGAACATTTTTCAATTTAATGCAATTATATTTGTATCTTTGGAATATACAAAGCCACTAACCTGGGGAAAAGAACTACAAAATACACTTCAGAGATTTAACTGTAGCCCATAGGTGAAGGATCTTGGTGTGTTTGCTTTGGTAATAGTTTCTAGTTGAGGGACTGTTCTCAAGAGACACGATGCTGAAGCTTATATCACATTCTGTACTTTTAGCTTTCGCAGGCATGGAGAGATGAAAGTGTATCCTAAAAAGATGCTAAATTTAAATAGTTCAAGTACAAAAATAGGTAACGTTGAGACAGGAGATCTTGTTTCAGACTCTCCTGTGTTGTTTGCACATCAAACCAGTGTACGATGCATGACATAAAATCAAGAATTTTTGCATCTAACAAAAGCCAAATGACTGGGCTTCCTTTCCGACAATCAGTCAATAAGGCAGGAAATGTTAAAATGTTGTCCGTGAAATCATGCAAATCTAAGCCAGTCATTTTAGCGTGATGTGGTCCTTTAAAATGGCAAATATCAGGCTTATTCAGCTTGACCTGCTGCTCGGCAGCAAAATTACAGGCCCTGCAGCAAATGGGCCTTCTAATGTTAACACCAGCAGATAACAAAAATAGCATTTAATAACTTTCATTAGAGTTAGTGTTTCTAGGGCTTTGGGGCTTTGCTCTTTCAAATAATTTACATAAATTGCAGGTACAAGCTGCTGTGCCAGACTGTCCATCTGATTCTCTCTCTGATCAGAGGCTATTAACGCACTTGTTTGATGGTCTGTTACCAATAATTACCTTGGATTGCATTAGGAGCATTTCCAACATTGCAGCTGGCCTGTATTTTTCACTAAGTGTATTTCAGGGCCCAATTACAGGACTCTGATGTGTTATTGTTCCAGTGCGCTTGTTCAAGCTTGTAATTTTAATATGCCTCTACACTGTACATTTATGAAGGCAAGCCCGGGGCTCTGTCCTGAGCTCCCCAAGCATCCCACACTCGCAGCAGCTTCTGCAGAGGTCATCTCAGCTGTCCTCTTCAGCTCTTGAAGAAAGGGAAGGTGACAGCAGGGAGACGGAGGCTTCCTCAGAGGTGTTCAGAGCCTGGGTTCGGTGTGCTGGGCAGGTGGGAAAGGGACAGAAAAAGCTCAGCCCTCCCTGCGCTGGGCAGTGCTGGGGATTGTGAAGATTCAGTGATTTTAGTGTTTGAAGTCACTTTGGCACTTTCAGCAAGCATCCTTCAGAGGAAGGGAGGCCAGCGCTGCTGTCGCTGCACACAGGGACAGCTCTCCCCGCTCCGCTCTGGGTAGTGCGACACACTCTGGGGAGAGACCTGAAGAAGGCTGAGTTTAACAAGTCTAGATGGTGCCTGCTCTAGGCTTCAGCTGCTGTTTCGGGAGCCTTTCTGGGGTCAGAGAAGAGAAATTACAAAGGCTTAACCTTTGTGACAGAGTCCCGCGTTTCCCATTCACTTTACCATTATGCTCGCCAGTGACAATTCAACATGATGAATTAATTATTACTGCCATTGATTTGTTTCATCTTTCTGAACCATTTGTTTGCAGGGGATGCGTCAGAATAACAGACATGTCAATGAAACTGAACTCCACCTTGAGAGCTGGTGCTGTGTTTATCCCTCTCTGCTGGGCATCATCTGTAGAGACAGAGAAGATGTTTGGGCAAATCTGATACTTCTACGGAAGCATGAGAGCGTTTAGTCCTTCCTAGAAATCGGTTGATCCTTTACTGGGTTGGGGTCTCCAGGGTTACCTGAGCCTTGGGCTGGAGGCTCTGGTGGTCTTGGGTGGCTGAAAAGAGCTGCTGCAGTTGGCTTCAGCCTTAGGAGCTTCAGAAGAGTCTTTAAAAATATTAAAGACAAGGACCTTTTCAGCTGTTTTATTTCCTTAGTGCCTGGTATGTTATATTTATACACAAAGATATTAATTTACCCAGGGCTTTGGCAGCCTTTGCTTTTATCTGAGTCTAGTCATTAGCCTGTTTACCTTAATTACAGCTTTAGGTAATATCCAGCTTTTCAGATATGGCCTGTAAGCAGCGATGCAGCACTGTGTGTTTTAGATAAAAGTTTCTTTCCTGCCATCCCTTCTGCTTTCTCATTTCTAGCTGGGAATTGAACAGAAAAAGGCAAGAGGCTCTTGCCCAGCATTGTTCTTCAGGGAGAGTTGTGTTTGGAGCATGCTACAACAAATTGAGAAATCATAATTAATTTAATGTTCCAGTGGAAGGGCTTTGTATACTACTAAAAATATAATGATGGACCACTGTGAAATGAACGGGTTGGATCAATGTTCCGAAGCCCCAAAACCTCCTAAGTTTTTGTTAGATGCGAAGATCTTTATAATTAAGTGAATTAGGAGCTGTAGGAAGAAGGTGTTTTTGTACATGGTCCCTCCACTGGTCTGGTTGCAGTAACTGGGCTCCCTTGTGACCGTTCCAGCGATGCACAGCTCACCTGCTTGGACAGATGCTGTCAACGGGGATCAAGTACATTTGTTCCCATCTGACGCTTTGCTCAGAAAAGTGTTTGTGCCATGACCCTCCTAAAGCTTTAGAGGAATGCATGTAATCCTGAAACTATAGTATGAAGTATTTATCTCTAAAACACAGTTCTAGAGCTGTCTGTAGGTGTTGACACTGGCTTAGGCTATGGGATGGACAACTCAGCAGCCAGCTCCAGGGCGTTTCCACCAAACTGTGTGTGGATGGCGCTGAGCTTGCCCTGCCAGTGCTCATCCTGAGTCCTGATATGTACCGGGACTTGACGGGCAGGACTGACCATGCTCCCAGGGGTCTGTGTGAGGGGATGGCTCCTGGCATGGCCTCCTACCCTGGCCCTCGTCACGGGACGGTGTGACAGTCTCCGTGCAGGGTCTAGCTGCACGCAGTGCTGGTCGGGCACCCAGCTGCTCCTGAAAGGCTCGGATCTGCTTAGTGACAGGGAATGATCTGAGAGTCCCTTGCTGCCAGCTGGATAAATATTCCTGCAGCAGTGGGAGATGCTGCATTATTAAACAAACCATCTAGCTTGTGTTCGTGCAGTGTTAGGATAAAGCCTGCTTCCCACTGGTGAGCACTGCTCCGTACTGGAGCCACTCTGCTGTGGGTGGATATCAAGTGTTCATAAAATGGTCCTTCCAGCAGCCCTGGAGATAGTTTTAGGAGCCTTCTGTTCCAGAGAGACTACATGAGGGGTGAAGGTGTAATTTTCTTATTCTTAGTAATGCCCTTCATATTTTGGTGATTTGTCAACTTATGGGTCCCCCTAATTATCGGTGCCCCCGACATAGAATTGACAGT